>SNQJ01S0083595.1:89034-102513 GCA_010110895.2 Picea sitchensis | reverse complement strand
CCTTTTTCTTTCTCAAGTCAACTTAAAAATATAACTTTAGTCTAGTTGACCTTCCCCCTCAGTGTGAGACTATGACCTAGTGGGGGTGCCCAGGCCACTGAGTCTCCTCATCACCTCTCTATCAAGAGGTGGGGGACATTACATTGATTCTCATATGTAATCAAAGAATTCATGTTTTCTTGCTTGATTAACATGCTTTCTAGATTTCATATGTAAAGGATACTATTATTTGACGTTGTGTTTGTAAGTGTGTTGAAGCTTGTAGGGTCTCATACTTGAAGGGAAGTGGAGTTTGCTTGCATTCTCTTCATCTTCAATATTCAAAAAAGGACAATAGCCCCTCTTTCATGCCAAGAAGACTCCATTGCCCAAGGGTTCCAAGGCTACAATTTTTTCCTTCACTCTTTCTTAAAGAAAATCTAAAATTTTTGGTTACTAGTTGCTTACTTTGTCTTAGATATATATAAGATTTCAAAATCCTTCTTATCTAAGCTAGTAAGTGAATTTAAAGTTAGATCTAGAGTTAATGTTTTAATTTTATCATCTTAAACTAGATCTAGCTCAAGAATTGTCAAATTTAGCAAGTAATTTACTTCGAAATTTTTGGAGGCTAAAGTTTGAGTTGTTTCAAAGAGATTTCAATTCCATATTTGGCAATTAGAGTGCCTTTATATTACTGTTTTAAAACAACAGAAAAAGACCCTAAGGAGACAAGCTCTTTAGCTTGCTCTTCTTAGTTCATTTTTTGCTCTTTTTATGCTAGTTTACTTAGTCAATTTTGGGGATTTCCTACTAATAACCCAAGACACTTTCAAAGTGTTTTGGGACATCTTTTGTTGTTGTTTGTTCGCTGTTTTGTGCAGGTTGACGAATAGATAAGAGGAAATTCTGTCCGTTTTGGGTGGATTAGGAGCATCCGGGACCCCCGGGAGCACCCCTTTACACAATAAACATTTGTAAAACATTGTAAAGACTTGTGACCCCCCTAATGAATGGTCACAAGTCACTTCCTTAAATATTTGTACAAGTTCTTTAATAAAATCAATGGGGCGACAAACTCTCACTCTTCATCCCCCCCCGGGGAACGATGTTTTTGGTGTTTGTTTCAATTTTGCAATTTTAGCTTAGATTCAACTTTCATAACTAAAGATAAGCTAAAGTAATCTTTCAATTCATCACAAAGCACTGCAATCTCCACTTAGATTAGATTTTCTTTTGCAAAGTAGAACATTAATTGCTAGATTAGTTTTATTTCTTGCAATTTCAAGTTGGCAAATAAACCATCCCCTCAACTCCTCGAAAGAGGCCTGGTCAGTGTGGATTAGTAATTAGTCTCACATTTCATTTTAGTATTTTATTTCCAGTTTAAAATAAACAAATTCCCCTCAGCTCACAGTGTGGTTCCTGACCCTTCTAGTTGCGAGCTAGTCTCGATCTGCTGGCAGTAAGTTTCATACACGCTGTGCTGGTCAGTGGTTGATAGATTAATTAGGAAAATCTCTAAAGTAGTTAGCTTAATGCGCGAGAAAACGCCTTGAAGTGACCTGCGAAGTAAGACGGGCCCTCTCGGGACCTGGCTTCCCACTCGTTTTGGACATCCAAAACTTTGAGTGAGTTTTACTGGTGAGACCATTGGGTTTCGGTAAAGCTCTCCGCAAGTTTCCAAACAAAGAGCTAACCTCCAAGGAGGCCCAAACCTTTTCACTAATTCAACATCAATTTATCTTAATAAAACACACAAACTACATTGCCCACGATTCACTTTAAGGAACTGGTCTCATTTTACACTCAGCAAAGCCACAGGCTTCTTTTTTACATATTGGATATCATCTTTGAAGCAAATTTAATATTATTTGCATCTAACAAACGTACTTGAGTATCCTTTTTTATGCAAGTATATGCTTGATGTTGTATCGTGGATGAATGATTGGTTTATGTGTATTTCAATTTATGGTTGATTTTTGAATGAAAGAATAAACTCCTAGACTTATTTTCTTGTACTTAGCTTAGTTCAATCCATAGTATATTTGTTAGGGACTACCCCCCTTGGCTTCATTAGGAGTTGTCCTAGATGAAGGAGTTGAGGATTAGGTGACAACACTTTAACTCTCACTTGCCCCTAAGGACACACCGAGTGGATTGAAGATTTCTTCCACGTCTCCCAGGTGTGTATAAGGCAGAAACAAGGCTAAAATTACCATAGGAGTGTACAACCTCCTTCAACGCACCTCCAACAAGTTTCAGATTGCATTTCCTAGCATTTTGATTTTTTGGCCCTAGGGTTTCTAGGGTTTCGCTAATTTTTGCAGAAACTTCAGAATTAGGGTTTCTGAAATTCCTTGAAGGAGCTCTCCAGCTCACCAGTGTTCTCCTATCTTTCAAAGGCTTATTGTTGGTAGTCATAAGTCCAACTAATCCTAAAAGTGCTAGCCTAGCCTAGCCGTTAGGTTTACTAGCCAAGTTGACAAGGGTTTGTGAAGAATCCAAAAATGAGCAAAATCATAATGGAAGGAAAGCTTGATGATTCAAGCAAACTCAGTTCCTGGAAAACAAGACCTCAAAGAAATGAAGACATCAACATATCAACACCCTCAGGTATGAACTTATATATATATTATTTCTATCATTGCCATGAGGGTAATTGCAGGACAAATGAGCCTTTCGCTGAAGTCATGAATCCAGAGGGATATTAGTGCATTCAGAGGAACAACACACTGGAAGTGAAGACTCTAGGTTTGATTGTTGTAATTTTCATTCCTCTAACTTATATTTCTAAATTTTACTACATTACAAGTAGGTGTTGTAGATGGGACAACAATCCTTAAAATTATTTTGATTCTAGAGACATACTCATTATTCTCCTTTAGGAGATATTCTTGTTTTGGTTCCTCTTGTTTTCTTGTTCCAGACAGGTTAAGAACAAAGGAAGATTCTTATCCTTCAGAGGGAGTCAAAAACTATTTGAGAAAGAGGAAGAATAGAACCATCATTGAGACAACCAATGCAATAATGCATGATCATAATATTTCTAGGATTCCATGGGCAAAAGCATGCATGACACAGTATATGTTCAAAACAAGAGTCTTCACCAAACTTTGAAAAACATAACTCCCGAAGAAATCTTCACCGGAATGAAGCCTGAGATTGAACACTTCAGGTTATTTGGGTGCCCAGTGTATTTTCATGTACCCAAAGAGAAGAAGTCCAAGCTAGATCCTTTAGAAAGAAAGGATACAATGAATCTTCAAAGACATTCCAGAACGACATCCCTGGTCAGAGACAGATTGAGACAAGCAAAGACGTTGTCCTTGAAGAAGGGATAGTCTTTCAAAGATCCAGAGAATCTCAGATAGAGATTGACAGTAAGACAATACCTTCTCCCCCTTCAGCAGTTCAGAGGGAGACACACGTTGTTCCAGTTGATATGTTCAGATATATTGTAGTAGGGCATAAAAGGCCTGCCTAGACTCACTCTGCAAGAGGTAGAGAAACATACAAGCCTCTCAAGGCACATCCCGAGAAAGCAAAAGAGATATTCGAACTATCCTTCAATCATGAGCCACTTCACTGATGCTGAGCCTCCTTGTCTTAGAGAAGAAACAGGAGAACATGTATGGAAATATGCCATAACAAAAAAATACCAGTATATCTTAAAGAATGATGTATAAGATATTATTTAGGGACCAGAAGGGAACTCTATGGTAACTTCCAAGTGGATCTATAAGATCAAGCATGCAACTGATGGAAGTGTCAAGAAATGAAAAACGAGATCTATAGCCAGAGGTTTCTCACAAACAGAGGGAGTAGTCTATGATGAGACACTTGATCCAGTAAACCTGATACACTTCCATCCGTACTACCATCCATGAGTTGGAAACTATATCAGATAGATAGATTCTTGATGAGTTTGGATTTCATCAAGAACGTTGTTGATCCAAACCTATATTATTACGGTGTTGGTGACTAGAGCCTAATTTTGATGACTTATTCAGAAAGCCTTGTTGTTGGATACAAGTAATCCTTGATTTCTGAATTCAAGATGAAGAACCTAAGTATGATGCACTACTTCTTGGGACAAGAAGTATGATAGAGGACCAATGATATTTCCCCGAGTCAAGGAAAATACACAGTGAAAATATTAAAGGAATTCAGTATGACAAGAATGCAAAATCCACCATGATAAATTAAAAAAAAGAAAAAGATTGATGATGATTCAGACAAGATTGATCCGCAGCTGATTGGATCACTAATGTATTTGGGTTAAACACCAGACTTGATTCATGCCATGCAGTGAGTGTGCTTAGTCATTTCATGAGTCAACCGAGACAGTCTCACTAGACAAAGCATGTATTGAGATATATACAAGGCACAATTTAATATAGCCTGAGATATGCCTCCAGTGTGAACCTGAGTTTGCAGGATATGTCGATTCAAATTGAGCAGAAAGTACAATGAACTGGAAGAGCACATTCGGTTGATGTTCTACCATGAAGTTTGTCATGGTTTCTTGATGAAGAAGAAACAAAATCTCTGTGGCCTTGAATACCACAGAAGCAGAGTATGTACCATTGAGTGTGCGAAGCAGTATGGCCTCACAAGCTTCTGATAGATCTACTTGATCATGAGATGGATCCTATGATGATAACCAAGCATCGTGTATAAAATCTCCTTGAGAACCTAGTGTTTCCTGATGGATCAAAACACGATGAGATGAAATATTCTTATATCAGGGATATGATACAAAGGAAAGTCATACACATGCAGTACCTTCCTACACATGAGAAGATTGCAGACATCTTCACCAAACCAAATTGGTGAAGAATGTCTTCCTAGTTAAGAGGGAGTATTGATGACTCCAGCCAAGACAAAATTTAGAGTACATCCGAGTAAGACTTTGCATGATGAATTATGCCTCCCTAGTTGAGAGGGAGTGTTGATGATTGCAGCTATGTGAGACATTCTCCAACCTACAAACTTGTGAGATGTGGATCATTGCAGCTATGTGACTCTTTCTCTCCGCTTACAAACCTGAGAGAAAGACCCTAAGAAGGGTATGTGGTTCCTGCCTGAGACAGAGTTGGAACGTAGAGATGACCCCCTCCATTAAGAGAGTTGAGAAGAACTACATATGATTATCCACTGGGAAAGGCGATCTGTTGAGTTAGATGTGTCTGTGGCTGAGCACAAGGTGAACGTGTGAAATCCCAAAGTGCTGGGTGCATCGTCATGTGAACATAAATGAAGATGATGTATTAGCCTCCTCTGAGCAAGAAGAGTTGACAAGAAAACTCTAGATGATTCTCCTGTGTGAGGCAATGGGAAAGAATATCTGTAGAGTGGATGTACCTGTGGACGAGCACAGGTGAACGTGTGAAGATCTGGTTCTTCTGTGTAATGCAGTGAGCCAGAGATATGACATCCCTATGGATGTGCCCCTAGTGGATGAGCACTAGTGGGTGTATCAGATCCCTTGCTATATATTGTTCAAGAGTCAGACCTGCATGTAACCCTAATTGTTATGTAAAGGGTATAGGTTGGCCCCACCTTAATGTGATTAGTAATAAATGTAAAAGATAATTAATCTGGTTAATATTAATTATATTATAAGCTAGTGAGGTCAGCCCTGTTGTGTCAATAGACACTTCTGTTGACAGGTTTAGTTTAGTATAAGTAAAGGTAGATTCCCCATTGTGAAATTGAATCTTCCATGTGAGTTTGAAAATTTCAGCAAGTACACTTTCTTACGATAAGTGCGCACCTCTCTTGGGCGCTAGTATTCTAGGGTTTGAGCACCCTCTTGTGTGCTAGGGTTTATCTTGGTGGTGAAGGTCTTTCTCTTGAAGAATATATCAAAGGATTTGGCTGGGTTTTCTTCCCTTGTTGAGAAGGGTTTCCCAGGATACTTCTTGTGTTCTTGTGCATGGTGTTTCTTCTTGTGATCTTGGTTGCTGCAACATTATTGTTTATGGTTAAGTGAAATGCTAAAAATGGAATGAACTTCATGCTTAACCTAGCTTATGAAAAATCAATAAGATTTGCCAGTAGAGGATGCCACATGGGAGATTGACCAGATCTTGCAGCATCCAAACTTGCAGTTGCCTGAGGAGAAGCAATCTCGGGAAGGGGGGACTGTAATGTCCCTTTCCAAATGATCTCTCTAGGAGATTGACAGAGTAGTCTTAGTGATTCTCGTAGGCTATAGTCGGTGGAAAAAGGGAATTAATTAATTATTTAATGTCACAAGGTGGAAAAGTAACTTTTTAAAAAGTGACATTGAGTAATTAATTAAAAGGCATCTATGTGACTATTGAGTTAATGAAAAGTCACTTTAACTTATTAAAAGGGTAAAAGGGACGAAAAAGGGTCAATGGAAGAATAAAGGGGGAATGAGGGTGCTCTCTCTCATTATGCATATTGTACTTTTCTAAAACAAAATTGAGAGAGCTCTTGGGACAAAAACCCTAAAGAGTTTGGAAGATTGGTTTCGGTGGTCAGACCATCCACCCTAGTTGGTCGAAGGGAGGAGATCATCCAAATTTCTTCATTGTGCTCATTTGTGACGGTGTTCATTTTATTGTTGCTGAGATTCTTATTCAATGACTGAGTTATTTACTAGGTTGAGTTTCTTCACTAGAGGCTGAATACTTCTCATTGTGGGACGAGTTATCCTTGAGGAGAGGACGAGTTTCCTTGAAGGGGTCACACCCAGTGTTACAAAATCTTCCCCCCCCCGCTTCGAAGCCCTGAAGCTCGATCTGGGCGGGTGCATCCAGGAAGCTTGGGTTGAAGCGCACTTCAAAATTTAGGAAGCGCGCTTCGGTGCTCTTGAGCACGCTTCCTGCCATTTCCGAAGCGTCCCCCTCTGAAGCGCGCTTCAGAGGGCTCTTCACGCACGCTTCCGAGGAAAGCATGCATGATTCCAAGGGGAAATGAGGTTTTTGGTGTGCAATTGAGGGTTTTTTTCCCTTCCTAGTGCTAGTTAAAGAGGTCCCCACCCCCTCCATTTCACCCACCCTAGTAATTAATGGTAATGCTAAATTCTATGAAAATGAAAGATAAAGGAGAATGTCACTTTTACTTAAATTTTTAACATTACCATTAATTGTTTCAGGATATTTGAGAGTGGTTCCAACCTCATTGGACTTCATATGGAGAAAGTAGAATTTTAGGTTCCATTCAAAATTCAACAGACTTAACATTTTTCAGGATTTCAAGATTGGCAAGACTGCAATGTTTCCACGGGATTCTATCATGTATGAGGGTATGGAACTGGCATTTAATCAAGAGAACCAAGCCCTTTATGTACCTCGATGTTGGTGGCATTGATTCTTGAACTCTTTTGTCACGACCCCAGTAAAAATGTACCCTTCACTCAAGTATAAACTCTTCTTTTGAACTCTTCTCTTTTTCATCGTGTCAGGTGACTGAGTGGTGTATGTGCACACCAACCTCCGTCTTATATACATATTACAGGCAGAGAGAAGAGTGGTTGAAGGGAAAGACAAAGATGTGGGATGTGTTTCTTGATGATATGGATTTGAAGTTTGAACAACAGTGTTGAGTTGGCATTAGCCAACTTGGATCTTAATAAACTAGTGCCAGAGTCAGTCACTTTTGATGATGGTGATCCTCTTGAGGGGTCATCCTCCACATCAACAAATGCATGGATTGCATTTGATATAGGGGAGGAGGAGGAGGATGGACTCATGATTGGCTAGATGGACTCGAGTCAACCACTACCAAGATTGGCTAGAATCTAGAATCTAGATGGTTGATGCTCGAATGATTAATCATTGATGAACTATGTAGTATGGATGCCATTTCTATCTATATTGATGTACAAATATGCATGTTTTCATATATTTTTTTGAATATAAATGCAATATATATAAAAAATTATATATATATATATATAACATACGCTTCCCGGACGCTTCGCTTCTGAGGATTTTTGGAAAATGACGCTTCCGACACTCCCGCTTCCTAAAATGCTCCCTCTTTGCTCCTGCTTCTGGCAACACTGATCACACCATAGAAGGGACACGTATTAAAGGAGGAGTATACAGGTTGAAATACCATTTGGTCAAAATTCCGGGGTTTGATGTTGGGCCTTGTAGCAACGTGAGCCCAGAGATTATGAGAGTTGCCCATGATGCAATTAATGCAAAGGACAAAAAGAAGGAAGAGTCGGCTACAAAAAAAGATGAACTTGCATCTTTTAAGATGTATCAAAGTTCAGCAGGGATATCTGCCCATGCCACTGAGGGTAGTGGGAGGGGCTCCACAACCGCAGATTCACCTGTTGGGAAGATCCCATCTTACTTTATTCCAAGAACTAGACCTGGAGCACAACCATCAATTAAATCAGTGGTTAAAAAAAGGGAGCTGCAAGAAGCAAGCACGTTAATGGGGAGGTGTCTTTTGTGGAGTGACTTACCTCTCACCATCACCAGAAACAACCCATTTTGGCAGTCGATGTGTGATGCCATTGCAGTTGTTGGCCCGAGGTTTAAAGCCCCTTCATATGAGGAGTTGCGGGGGCCTATTCTTCAAGAAGAGAAGAAGGACATCAATGCCAGGTTGGGGGAGTTCAAGGAATCATGGGAAAGATCCGGGTGTGTTGCCGTCCTTATACACACTTGCAAACGTGAGCTAAGTTTGGCTCACTTAGTGTGTCCTTGGAGGCACAATGCCTAGGTTCACAGCCCATGCTGTCACTTTGACCGGAACCTCTTCCGTCTAGGCTTAATCCTAGGGAAGCCAAGGGAGGTAGACCCTAGTTAATGGATACGATTAAGCGTTAAGTTCTAGGAGTTGTTTTTAATTTCTTAAGGTTAGAGGGAGTCTATCCTATGATGCTAAGGCAACAATGCAAGATGCAAGGGTTAGCATGTCAAGCAAGACCTTTCCCTAGGGAAACTAAGACTAGTGCCTAAGGTTGGGCAAGGGGTCAACTAGATGTTAGGGTGTTTCGTTACAATATGATTACAAGTTTTACAAAAGAATAATTAAATCCAGTGAATACTAGATACAAGTGAAAAGATACAAAGATATAACATAGCAAGCTAACCACCTTTAAATGTATGTGCAGGATATAAGAAGATTAAAGCATTGGCATCATCAACACATTGAGTCCATCATCAACACATTCACAAGGATACTTTAGAAGATCTAAAGATTAAAGCACAAGTATTCCACAATGATTATGATATTCAATCAACCACAAAGTATTATTAGATGATTAAGCCCAAGGTTTGATTGTTTAATAAGTTAAGGGTTTCTTAAGATTGTAGAGTTTTTAGTTACCCTTATTAAGTATTTCACCAAAGCCTCCTCCCTCGATTGCCAATTAACTGTTGGATGCTCAAGATAGTGAAGCAACGAGGCCCACCCTAGCTGTCATAGTCAGCCCAAAGAATTGAGTTTTTACGGAAATGACACTCCTTCGTGCCGTGAGACTGTCCTTGGCCTATCATCTTCCGTTGCCCTACTCAATCCCCGTTTTAGATGGTAAAGATGGTGGTCTAAGGTACCCTATTAAGTCTATTAAGTTAATATATCAATTAGGTAGACTTTTAGGTGTATTTTAGAGTATTTTGATGATTTTAAGGTGCCTTAAAAACGTGATTTATTGCCAAGGACGAAACTCACTTCAGCTATTATGTGTGTTACTTAAACTTGGAAATAAAAGCATTAACACATGTGAAGCATTGAAAGATAGCTGAAGTAAAGATTTAGTTTGCTACCATGCACTAGATCATTAACATATGTAGCTTGCTAAGAAAAAAAATTAAATCAAGGGGAAGAACAACTTGCCAACAAGAGACTGAAATACTATCACACTTATCTTATGTTTGTTAAGAGCATTGAGATTAAAGCATTAAGTGTGAAGAGAAGGAGAGAGATTTAAGCATATGCCTACACTATCAACTTATCCAAAAGCATCAACTTCAAAAGTGTGTTGGAAAATGGCCTTAATATATTATAGCATGTAAAACAAAACCATTCACTAAACTATTGAAACATTAAACATTCAAGGTGTTAGATTTAAGCATGTGACAAAGAGATAGATCTAGATATTGCTTAAGCATGCAAGAAATCTAAATAAGTTGATTATGCCCAATAGGCTTAAACTAAGGATTAGTATGTGTGAGATCTAGATCTAGAACATTTTAATCCACTAAAGCATAAAAGATCAACAACACATATTAAAACCCTAGCCTTACTAATTTGGTGTATTCCTCTCCCAAAAGGTAGGCAACTATTAGATTTGTTTAACTTAGAAATAACTTGAAAAATGAGAGAGAAAGATAAGCAAGAAAGGACAAGCTAAAAACACAAGCAAGCAACTAGGAAAGACCAAACTCTAACCCCACTTCTTAGGTTTGGGAGATGCCCAACATCACCAAACCCCATGTAGGAGGGTCTTGGAGTGTTGTGTGGACGTTTTTGGGTAGCCAAACCCCCTCAACCAGATCTGAAACCTGCAAAAACCAGCAAGGTTTGCTTACTGGAAATGCTACACACAACAATACAAGTGAAGAAAAACTTTTTCTTTTTAGGGCAAAAATCTTCTTAAAGAAATTTAGATGAAAAAATTATATTTTGGTGACCATTAAACTATGTTAAGCTAGCTGAAAACATGTATGGAATGAGAGCATATAGAGAATGAGCAATAGATAGAGAAAGAGAGGAGTTTATGTGTGTCTCAAGGGAGGACTCTTCCTTGAGGCAATCCCAATGAGACCCTTGAAGCCAAACCTGCAAGATCTAACACAATGGCATGCATACAATAGATAATATAGATGATTAAGCTAATAAGATGAAATACTTGCACCCTATCTAGCTAAACAACATATATAGATCTACAAGACTACTCTTTGTTAGATCTACTCAAATAAAATACTTTACCTAAGATCTATCTATGCCATCATCATATCAAATCAAAACAAGTTTACCTCATGTGTTGAAAGAACAAAAATGCTTGTTGATCCTTCAAAATTCCTCCAAAGCATCTCCTTTATTATTACTCAAGAAAATGGATCTTGGAGAAATACTTGCTCCAAAACCCTAAGAACCAAAGAATGGAAGATGGAACAAGAAGAGAGAGAGAGAGAGAGAGAGAGTGGAAAATCAAGTAGCATAACAATAGCTCAAGATATGGTGATTTGGGAGTGAGGAAAGGGATCTATTTATAATTGGAGAGACAAACCTACCTCTCTTGGATCAATGCCAAGTGTCCACCACCAAGCATAAGAGGAGATCCCAAGGCTAGGGCACACCATCTAGGGTTTAGATCATAGATCTAGGGTGTAGATGAGTGAGGGAGGTGTTGGGATCAANCTAGGAGGGTGCACCACTTGGGGGGAAAAGGGAAGGAGTGGAGTGTAATAAGTGAGGGAAAAGGATGGGAGGTGAGTGAAGGGAGGACGTGGGGGGTGAGGGAAGGCACACCAACCAAGGGAAGGGGCCCTCACCACTTAAAACACAAGATGCCACGTCTCTCTCTTCAAGGGGGGCGTAACTTTCCCCTAGGGGTGTCACTTTTTGAAGGAGGTGAGGGGTGAGAGGTGTGAAAAAGGTTAGGAGGTGTTGGGATGGGTATGTTTAGGCTAGGAAACCTCTCTCTAACTTTATTCCATCTTCTATCATCCTTTTAACTCATTGTTATAGTATTACAATTTTGCCATGCTTGGACTTTAACAATTAAAATTGTTGTTTTTGACTGACTGACACTCCGAGTGGACAAACCCATAGAAAAAGTTGTCCGACTGAGCTGAAACTTGGTCCATGGGTGTAGGGGGTGCTATTCCATTTCTTTTGAGCACAAATACCCCTATAAAAAAATCCAAGGACCTAGTTTTTACAATTTTTGCTAAAAAATAATTAATTAATTAAATAATTAAACCTCCAAAGTTAGGGAAATTTAATTAAAAATTAATTAATTAAAAAAAAACTACTTTAGACTCGATGGAATTCTGCGAAACTTTCTAATATGTCTTGCATAGTCATTTACAATGATTCCTAACAATAGTTACCAAAAGATAAGCCCACTGGAACGTCGTTCACCACTTTGGAGGAATTATTGCAAGTTTGAGGGAAAAACTCAAGGGAAATCAATAAGGCTGAATAGCCCAATTGATGACCTGAGGATAAAAAACCTTCAGCGAAAGGAACTCTCCCAATGAACCGATCCCAAGGTAACTGACCTAGACATGATCCATGCAGACCTATTACATTATTGACCCACGCAAGGGCGTGGAAATTCCAGTTACAAAAAGAAGTGTCGGGGCCAAAAATGCCCTGTAGAACCAAAATCTTCGACAAATGAGCATCTAATGATGCATCTCTTCATGGCACATGGAGTTGACCACCTATGTTGGAGAGGCGGTCAACATGGTGCACAGTGATGTCTGATGGATGGACAGATGAGAAGGGTAGGACCCTTCTCAATTTCTTGGTACATTGTCCTAAAGGTTCCATGTTTATAAAATCAGTTGATGCATCTGCACATGTGAAAGATGCAGCATTATTATGTGAGTTGTTGCATGGGTTCATCGAGGAGATTGGTGCACACCATGTGGTGCAAATTGTGATAGATAATGCAGCTAATTATGTGGTTGTTGGTAGGATGCTTATGGAGAGGCATGACACAGTGTTTTGGACTCCATGCGCTGCACACTGCATTAATTTGACGCTTGAGGATGTGGGGAAAATTCCCTTCGTCAAGGAGGTGATTGATCAAGCGAAGAGCATCCCTAAGTACATATATAACCATGCTTTTGTTCTCAACCTCATGAGGAAATGCACCAAAGATAGGGAGTTGCAACGTCTGGCAGTCACACATTTTGCAACGTATGAGTTGAAGCAAATGCTTGTTTCTGGTGAGTGGTGTGATTGCAGATATAGCAGGCGAGAGGATGGTAGAGCCATTGCTAGATTGGTGTACAGTGACTCCTTTTGGGAAGGAGTAGAAGAAGTTTGATCCGTTGTTGAACTTTTGGTAAAGGTTCTGACATTGGTTGATGGCGATAAGCCCGTAATGGGCTATTTGTATGAGGCCATGGATAAGGCCAAAGAATCTATCCGAGCTTATTATTTGGGAAATGGTACCCCTGGGTTCAACAGACAAATGATGATATGGGATTTGATTGAAAGTCGATGGACCAGAATGCTCCATCGACCCATTCATGCAACAACACTTTTCCTCAACCCTGCATTTTCCTACAAATGCAACTTTGACTTTGATGATGAGGTGATGGATGGCCTCTTTACTTGTCTTCGGAGGATGGTACCTGATGCTAAAAATCGCGATGAAATAAATCGTGAGATAGATATGTATAGAGAATGTGATGGATTATTTGGCTTTGAAGATGCAGTCAGGCTAAGGACCCGTTTGATGCCACGTAAGTCATTAGATTTATAAAATTCAATTATGTATTTTAAATTTCAAAATTTAAATTTTTATTTGAAAGTTGA
>SNQJ01S0083595.1:65422-81931 GCA_010110895.2 Picea sitchensis | reverse complement strand
TCTTGTAAGGGTTCTTCAATAACAAAACAACACAACCTCTTGTTAGGGGGTTAAATCTTCCTCCACATCTTGTAAGAGTTCTTCAATAACAAAACAATTTTAGATGGAATCTTATATACATACAGATCAAGAGAGCAAGGAGATGACATCGTGGGACCAATACCAAATCATTACTTGGCCTACAATAAATTCAATCAAGCATCTTTGTTACTTTCTTTAATTGTAATCTCACATGTGGTAGTTTTATATCAAAACATGGCCATATTAAAATCACCACAACTTTGAGGTCATATTGTGTAATCATGATTAATTAGTGTGTTTTCTGTTATCTCCTGGTAAATAGTGATTTTCTTTTCTTTATTAATGTTGAAATGATAGTAATCTTCACTTATGATTGATTGATATTAGGACTAAGCACCCTCATTATTGTATTACTAGGTTATAGTTTAATGGCTGACCTAGTGTTTTATATGGTTCTAGGTAGTTAACATTGACCTACACATTTATGTGGGCCCATAATCATTTTATGGGGGAAGACACTCCACCTCATAAGTTGTGTATAAATACTCATCTTATGAGTCTTTTTTTAACATCTTAAATTTATTGATGATTGATTATTTTCCCTATGACACTATATATCTTATTCTTTTGTTCATGGATTTACTTGTCTTTATGTGATATTTATGTTAAAGGTTTATACAAGATTGGGGTTTTTCGTAGATCCATGATATCTTTATCAGCCCTGGGTATCAAAGCGGTTGTGGACTTTTCCTCTTGTATCCAATATTGTTTTAGGGCTATTTCAGGTCTGAAATTGGGGTTTTTCAACACTCTTTTTGGGATAGCAAGAGATTTCTAGGGTTCTTACCCTCTCCTTAACCAGTGCCCTCCTCCTTTGATTGTTTTTTCAACGAGTTTAAGTGGATCTTTTGTAAGTTTGTGTCCTTTTTAGGGAAGCACCCTCATTTCTCCTTATTCTAAGACATCCKTTTGTTTTGGGGGCCAGTTGGTACCTTTCTATTGGATGTTGTGGTTGGTGATGTGAGGCCTACTCCTAAGCTTCTGGAAGTGATTCATAGTGACTCTAACAAGCATATTTCCACTTGTTTTCAAAGGGAGACCCCTCTCATCTCCTTCGATGTAGTTTCCACTCAGGTCCACAGGATTTGTCCCACTCTATTTTATTGATAACTCTATAGATGATTCTCAACTTCTTTTCGTGGATTAGCTTGATTTTGTGGATATTTGTCTTCCACTCCTTGCTATTTGTCCTTATTGGACATACTATATGGAGGATCATTTAGTGTTTCACATGGATCTTTTCTCTCCCTTCTATGATATTGGTTTCTCTTGGACATACTTTTAGTGGTAGTTCAAGCTCATCAACAAATTATACTCCTTGGTTCTCCTTCAGTTGACCAACAGATTCCAATGGCTCTTTCTTTTAGATTTCATCCAAAACCCCCATTACCATGTTGTGGAACTGTATTGGTATTGCAACTATGGTGTTTAGGGGAGGTTCTATTTTATGGTGGCTCATGTTTAACATTAAGGGGAGAAGATGTTTTCTCATGCTTTCTTTTCTTGTTCTTCTGTCCATCTTCAGGGAGGATGTTGACAGTGGTGCATAGGGCCGAGCTTGTGTTGAGATGGGAATTCACTAACCCTCTCACTTATTTTTGGCTATAGTCAACCATGTTTTCGAGTTGGTTATCTATACATCAACTTTCAATTGTACTTCAACCACCTTCAATCCTAGTTGTATTTGAGTTAGGTACTCACACACCCACTCTCTTTTATATTTTAGCCACAATCACTTTTTGTGAGCTATGCATTTATCAACCTACTCTTCTCTTGTACTTGAGCTTCATTTTGAGTTGTGCTCTTTCAGGTGCATCTATGTTGGGTATTAACACATGCACAATCATATTGTATTTGAACTCTTTTAGTGGTGCTCTCTCAAGGGTATTTGTGTTGGGTATTTACAGATCCACTCCCTTGTGATTTTTTAGTTGTGTACGAGCTCTTTCAAATATATGAAGTTTGGTATGTCTACTCTTATTTCAACGACAATTGATCTTATTAGAGTTGGGTAATCCCATATATTCTTGCTTACAATATGTTTGTTTTAGCACTTCTTTATCGGATGGTTGATTTAATATCATAGTCTTCTAAATCATGAGTAGTTTAGTAACAACATTCTTTCATCATCTGAGTAATTTGTAAGATTCAATTGATCAACTTGTAAGAGGATCTAGAATCTAATTGAGAAGCAATACAATTAACAATTTGAGAGAAGAGAAGAAGAATCATAGGATCAATGAAATTCTCATTAACCTGTAGAAAGAACGATCATCCAAATATGAAAGAATACAATACAATGCAATAGAATTGAATTAGTGCTCATGAAACTATGCTAGGTTTAACTACATGCAAAGCATGCGAGAAAATGCCCTGATTAACCGAGTGCACTTTCATGAGGGAGTTAACTTGGTTTGTACTAGCCAAATGGAGTAAACTAGCTCATGCAAGTCAAGTGGATTAAACTAGCTCCTAGAAAATAGGATCTACTTCTCAAGTGGACACTTATTCCTAGAAAATAGGATTTTATCTTATAAGATAGGGAGGAAGCACTCCTATCCCTTGGAAAATGGAATCTACCTAAGATAAAAGTGGAATTTACCTAAATAAATCCCTATAATTAAGGGATGAAGCTTATGTGTGTTCTAAGAGAAAGAGTATTATGCATGTGAGGGAAGACGTTGCATTTACAACAAAAAATTGGATCTTGACAATATGAAGCCATGTTAGGTACCCAAGTACAAAAATATCTCCAAAAAGTGAGGAAAGAGGGGAAACCCAACGGGAAGAACCCCTCCCCCAACCTCCCCCACCCTCTCTCCAGAAAAAAGAAAAGAAAAAAAGGATAGTGTAGAGTAGGCTAAGCATCCTATTTTCAAGTAGATGTATCCTTCACTCCCAAGTGAACTTGTAACTCTGTGAACTTTTTCTTGATGAAGGATTTGCTAAATATGTCTTCAATCTATTCTACAGATGGACAATGTTGCAGATCAATGAACTGATCATGAATCAAGCCTCATATGTAATGCATGTGAATCTCAATGTGTCTGGTCCTTTGCAGTTGAACCATATATTTGGAGATATATATGGTATTGTAATTGTCACAAAATACAACTGTAGGATGATGATAGTAAATACCAAACTCGGTGAAAATATGCTGCATTCATTGTGCCTCCATACTTTTCACTCACTACACCTCTATACTATGCCTGAGATGTCCCCTTCCACTTGATCATTATGGGAGGATGACTTAGTAGCCTATATGACTCCCGTAGGCTATAGTTAGTGAAAAAAAAAGGGAGTTTGGGGGTTTATTTGATGTCACTTAGCTTGGAGATGTTATATTTCTAAAGTGACATTAAATAAAAAGGTAATAAAGTAACTTTTAGATTAATAGTTACTTAAACATTAGTAAAAAATGACTTTTAATCTTTAAGTGAAAAGTAAAAGGGGAATAAGGGTCATGTTGTATTAAGTGAAAGAGGAAAGATCTAGATGGGGGCATAAAAGAATTATAAAAGGAATGGTAGCACTTCACTTTCCTCATTATGTTTTGGATTGATATCTTGTTTGGAGTGCTCTAGTGAGCCAAGGTTTTCGTTGGGTTTTGGCATAAACCCTTCCATTGTGGTTTGGTTTTAGTGGTACAATATCCACCCTAGCTAGACAAGGAGGAGGATCCATCCAAGATCTTTGTTTGAGCTTCATTTTGTTGTTTGATATCATCTTGGATGTGCATCAAATTGCTTAGGAGGTCCGTGGGGTTTCTTTGAGAGGGATGGATTCATCTTTGCAGGGTCGTGAGGGTTTGAAGGAGGTCGTGATTCATCTTTTGCACGACCGCGAGGGCTTGGAAGAAGGCTGTGAGGGTTTGTGGAGGATTATTGGCACTTTAGGAGGCTTATTGGGGTTTCTTAGAGGGTTTGATCCCCTTCTTTGTAGTGTTGTGAGGCTATATTACTTAAGAGGAGTCGTGGAGGTAGTGGAGGAGGGTTGTGGTCCCATCTCTTGGCACTTGGAGGGTCCGATCTCCATTTGGGAGGATTGATCTTGGTTGGAGAAGGCAGCGTAAGGCTTGGAGAGACCTTGGAGCAGTTAGGCATCATCTCCGAAGAGGGTTTGAGGCTAGGTGTTATCCTTTCTGTAGTTGAGGAGTGGGCTGCATCATCTATTGAGGAGGTCGTGGCATTATTCCAGGTTTTGGCATGTTATTGTTTTTTCATTAATGTATTGCAGCTGCCATAGCAACCATTAAAGACTTGTTATTGTTGTGTTCGGGGTTTCATTCATAATAAAAATTCCCATGTTATCTCCTCTATTTAATGTGTACTTGGATTGCATACAATGTGTTTGACAAAAGTCTATTAGTAGAATATATGCAAACTATTTGTAGAAATTTTTCAACTAAACTTATAGCATAAAGAACACATGTAATGCAAATGACAAAAGAACACAACCAGAAAACACCTAATTGTACAACATAGCAGTAATATCCTAGCCTAGAGCACTTGGAGATATTATAGTGGTATCAGAGTTGGTGATCTTTCCAGCCTGTGATTGCATGAGACATTGATGGTGCCTAAAGACACAAAGTACATCACTTAAAAAAGAAATAGAAGGTGTGGAGGTCAACCCTACCCAAGATAAGAGTCATCATAGGAAGAGGAAGTCATGGGAGATAGACGAGACCCTTCAGAGGAGAGTGTTCTTAGGATACTAAGTGACTTGGCCAAGGGACAAAATGAGACGACCGAGAGACAGACGAAGATGGCTAGGTACCATAAATAGACCCTTGAGGTGCTCACACAGCTGGTGGGTCAACGAGGACAGGTCGGACCATGGATCCCATGGAGGCGACATGGTACATGCAGAGGGAAGCCACAGAGGAGGTAGAACTTAGGAAGAGGGTAGAAATACCCATATTCCAGCACAGAGCGTCCCACAGATAGAGATTAGGAGGATGCCTAGGCCATTATTTCCACAGTTCCTTGAGGAGTATCCTACAGGAGCATATGAGACGTAGGGTCAGGATGATGATTTTACCATCTACTTCAGGGAGTACCAAGCATTAGGGGAAGATACCCAGGAAACCATGTCTTACCAAGACTACTACAACATCAAGTACAAAAACAGGCTCAGGTGACGCAGACCTCCCCGACCCTCGGGCTGAAGTCCGCTCACAGGATCGTTCTTTACCTTCTTTGAGCCGAATCAACTCTTTCGATTCTTTGCTGGAATCTCAATTTGATCGATCCAAAGGTCCTTTCAGAAGCTCCCCTGCGCGAACATCACTAGATGCGAGCTCCACTTCTCCGTGTGACCACAACACTATGACCAAGGCCTTACCCAAAAGGTGCTTGTCACAACTCGCCTCTCGCGAGTTCGTGAGTCGAGGCTCCCGACTCTCCCTTTCCAATCTCGCAATACCCGAAATCGCGAAATGGGTATAGCTCCTCTTTTGTCAGCGTCTTCCGCGCGTGACCACCGGCTAAGCTTAACGCTAGCTCCTCTCGCTACTTGCCACTTCACAAGTTGTGGCATCCGACCTTGGCACCTTCCTTTCAAGAAACCCTGAGACGCGAGAAGTCAACGGAGTGTTGGCTCCTTTCCTCCTGGCGATGCATATTCACTTGTCAATCACGCGGGCCCCACCTTGTGGTTTTTCCACGTGTTCCTCCATGCCTGGCTCTCGGCACTTCGCGACTTTTGTAGTTGAGATGAGGTCCTCTCAACCTTCGAACCTCCGAATACGTGAAACACGCGATGAGGCTCTGATCCAACGGTCCTCCCACGACCTGGATCTAACGACTGTCTTCACTCCTCACGATTTCGCAACTTCGCTACAGCAACCGGGAAGCTTGGGCTTAACTCTTAGGCTCTTGCCTTGTAAAACCTCCATTTGTGAATCATGATCCTACTTACTGTCCTCTAGGATGGTTAGCAAGGAGCCCGGTTTAAATTAACCTCTAGTAATTCTACCAAATGTGCAATAATTTCTACTAGGTTTATAGAAGAAGAATAATTCCAAATTTTCTCCACACTTACGCAAGTAAAATTTATCAATGGGTAATAAATCTATTAAAACAATGCATAGATTTGAATTAAATACCTTAACTATGATGATAAAATCCTTCCTGTTGATACATGACATGTCGGCTTCCTTAGAACACTGCAAAACCGACCTCCCTACCCGACTAGTTATAACTATTACTTACCATATAAAGAAAAGAGGTTCTTACCCTGTATGGGTTTCCTCAGGAAATATCTGTCTCTGTGTTTCCCATATATGTGACTGATGCTGAATGTGCCATTGTTTATTTCCCTGCATTATTGTGATCATCATTCAGTGTTTCAACAAAGAGTTTAAAAGAAGCATAATTGTTTAAGCACGGTAACAACTGATTCACCCCCCCCTCTCAGTTGTCCAACAATATTTACCCTAATGTGTTGATTTAGGGTTTTTACCACAACTAAGTAGGAGTGTTTATTTAAATTTATGATTGGGTAGGTAGGCCCTTGGTTCCAGATTTTGAACCAGGGCTCTGATACCAACTGTAAAGACTGGTTTTAAATTAACCTCTAGTAATTCTACCAAATGCACAGTAATTTCTACTAGGTTTATAGAAGAAGAATAATTCCAAATTTTCTCAACACTTACACAAGTAAAATTTATCAATGAGTAATAAATCTAATTAAAACAATGCATAGATTTGAATTAAATACCTTAACTCTGATGCTAAAAATTCCTTCCTGTTGTCCGCAGCTTTCTTCCTTCCCGCTTCCTTAGAACACTACCCAAAACCGACCTCCCTGCCGACTAGTTAGCTCCTAGCCCTATGATATCAACGGATATCCTAGCCCTCCGTGCCCAAAACCCCCAGCAACCCCGACCCACTGTGTCAATGCCAATCACAAAATTCCTCTCTCTCTGCAATACTCAGAGCTCCCCAAAATCCATGTCCAACTCCCCGTAGAATGATCCTTCCCCCCAACTCCTTTCCTTCCTTATCCCTCCTTCACCGACACTCCTCCTCCATTAACTCCCTACCTAACTCCTTTATTACCCCTTATCCTCCCGCCGTTAATACCCTTATCCCTCCTTTATTAGTTATCCTCATGTATTTAATATGATATCCCTTGTGGGATATGTAACCTAATTTAATATTATATCTTATTATCCACCGTTTATTTAATACTTTTATTAATTAATGAATTAATTATTAACCATCATGAACAATTATTTAATAATAATCAATTAGAAATGTTATTTAAGACATAAATATAGTTTAGCTAATCTTTTAGGATTATATTATTAAATTAATTATACTTAATAATCAAGGGTCGTTACATGGATGGTCTCAATCTTCTTGCGACTTCGCCACTCTTGAAGTCAAGGATTTCCTTCTCTGACTTCCGGTGTCTGAATCCCCGATAGAGAGGATCTCGTGACATGCGTCCGCTCTCAGACGAAGGACTCAGATTTCCTTGGGACTTCGCTACTCGCGAAGTCAAGATGCTCACCTCTGTGAGTCCTGGTGCGCGAATCTCCGAAATGGATGATTCCGCGACACGCGTCCTCCCGCAGACGGACGACTCAGATCTATTTCTCCTTGTCATGATTTCTGAGGTCGAGTGCCTGGACTCTCGTCCTCCGGATCCACGAAATCCCGAGCACCGATATCTCGATACAAACTCCTTCTTGGGACTTTCGCTTCTGCTTCTCTTCACGTGAGGTTTAAACCTCGTGCAACTCTCGACAGATCCAACGGATGTCAGCTGTTTAGACCAAGATCTGATGGCTCAGACCTATCTTCCCCTGCGCCTTTCCTACGCTGCCTCCTGGACATGAAACCACGGTCCAGATTCTCTCGGCTAATCCGACGGTCGCTGTTGCTCCTCCCGATATTTGGCGCTTTCTTCCCAGACTTGGAAGAATTTCCAAAAGTTCAAAGGCCTCGACTTTTGTTCTCCTTTACCTGCAAGCTCTTCGACGTAAGTCCTCGCATGCGCATATAAAAACAATGCTTCTCCCGAGCTTTAGGGAACCCCGAACCCTTCAAAGAGTTCTGTGACTTCTGCACTCCTCGCAGAGTCTTCACACACACAATGTTATCTCTTTTGAGCTTCTCTGAGACTCAGACCTTAAGGAACTCAGTCCTTTTTCCTTCTCCCTCAGATGGAGAATTTGGATGCCCTCCTGACTATCCTTCACTCAAGAAACCTCTTGCTGAGTGTTTTAGGGTGTTCAACAACCTTGCGAAGATCCTTCGGTGGACTCTTATCATGTCTCTGAACTCAAAGAGTTCTTTCTTCTTGTGCCTGTCTACTCACTGTCTCGATGCCCTCCTGGCAGAGTGTCAAGAATCCTCAGATGATTCTAACTTCTTAAGAACTCACAACAGATTTCCTTCTTCTGTGCACTCCTTGCACCTTCTCAATGCCCACTTGGCAGAGCTTTACATAACTCCTTAGAGATTCTGTCTGCAACTGCGTTTCTCCACAGCCTTTCCTCTTGAGGTGTTCAACAACCTCAAAGGTCTTCTCTGAATTGATGATTTCAGCTCCTGTGCCTCGTGACGTCTTTGTCTGAATCCGCAGAGTTCAGAAGTGCATCTATGCACTGGTATTCAGATACCACAGTACTCTGTCATGCCCTCCTAGCATGAAACCACAAAGAACCTCTCAAGCCTGAAAATCAAACAACTCCCTGCAAATGAAAACCTACAACATACATCTATAGCATAAACAGAACACACAAAAGACATTCACACAACACAGAATTCATGCAGGAAAAACTGTTGTTTTGTATTAAATGGAAAATGCCTGTTTTACAAGGGTGTTATGAGCTCATAATTTAACAGAGTCTCTCTCCTTCTCTATGCACACTCGCTCTCTCTTGTGCATACTCTCCTCGCTTACCAAATGAGATACCATACAAGATATTTTACATGAGGGGGCTCTTAGAGCGCTTCCCTCCAACCTCACCTACCCTATTCAATTACATTGAATGGGATGTCTAGTCCAGAATCGGATCTAGATCTCAGCCTTCAAACATTTAAGGCCTACCTACTTCTACGTCTGTGCAAAGCACGGACTCATGGATCAACAACCTAAAACATTTAATTACATTCAATTTCAAAATTGAAAACGAGGGTTGTGCCTCTCTTTAGCCTTGAGTGCACACGCTGACGTGGCTGGCTGGCTGGCTGGCTAACGTGGAGAGATGCTCCTGCATCACCAGGGAATGAAACAAAGTAGCAAATAATCAACATAACTATGATCTTTTGCTCAAGGTGGGGAAGTTTTCGATCCCATATTTTGATGGATTTTCCAGGAGAAAAACTAGAGCTTCAATACAAAATTTGGACACCTACTTCCAACTTAACCCGATGACAGAGGCAAAGGAAATTAAGTTTTCCACCCTACACTTGGATGGAGAATATCACGAGTGGTGGTGCCATGGCCTAGTGACATTAGGGCATGCCAGTATCACATCATATGTGGAATTCACCCAGTGGTTTATGGACAAGTTCGACAAGGAGGATCCTGAGATCCGCTTTAGGGAGTTGGCACAATTGAGATAGACAGGCACACCAGAGGTATATATCACACAGTTCCAGAGGAAGGTAGTCATGGTGAGAGACATATTTAAGTAGAGGTTGGTGATGTTATTCACTGAGGGTTTAGCCGACCCCTTGAGAGGGTGGGTGAAGGCCTTCATGCCAGCCACACTACAGAACACCATTATGAGGACCCATGACATGGAGGACACAGTCCCTAAGAAGGCACCAACAAAACCATTTATTCCACAAAAGGGTAAGGAGATGAAGCTTTTCCATAAGTTATGGATAGGGAAGGACAAGAGGGATGAGGAGACTCAAAGGTAGTTGAGGAGGAAGAAGATTTGCTTTAGCTACAAATAACCTTTGGATCTGTGCCATATATGTATGGGAAAAGGGAAGGTACATTACATAGAGGTGCTTTCCAATGAGGAGGAGGATGGCGAGGGTGAGAAAATTCATGCATGGGGCAATGGACAGAGCAGTGATGAGGTGGAGCCACCACACCTTGAAGAGACACAGTTGTAGGAGGGTGTAAAGGGGTTGAGGATTGCCACACTTTAAGGAGTCCCTAGGTATTAACCTTTCAGGATTAGAGGCATTTTGAAGGGGTAGAGAGTTACAACACTGATCGATGGTGGGGCCACCCACAACTTCATTGATGCCACACTTGTTACTAGGAGACACATCCCTACAAAGTACTTTGAGGGGTTCAACATGGTGGTAGCAGATGGGTACAACATGACTTGTACTTAGAGGATTAGAGGATTGGATGTGACATTAGGCAACTATACGTTGACTGGCGACTTTTATATAGTGGATTTGGTCGACACCAATGTGGTATTGGGGGTCCAGTGGCTGCAATTACTTAGATATTTCACCATGAACTATCAGGACATGAAGATGGAGTTCAGGGACATAGGAGGTCAATGAATTATTCTGATAGGTATGTTGACAAGAGTTCCTAGGATTGTGTCAAACAAACACATGGACGCCATCTTTAGACAAATTGACGCAGTCTGCACAATGTAGTGTTTGATCACCATGCAGAAACCATAACAGGATCGTTAGCACTATCATGTGGACATCCAGATGCTTCTTGGAAAGAATGATAAAGCATTCAGACCGATACTAGCAGGGAGACCACTTGACATGGGATTTGAGCATGCCATTGAGTTAGAGGAGGGGGAAAAGCCCATGATCACCACACCATACAAACATTTGAAGAAGTTTAAGGACGAGATAGAGAAGGCCATACAAGGGTTGCTGGATATGGGGCACATCAGGCCTAGTTCTAGTCCCTTTGCTTCTTCAGTGGTACTGGAGAAGAAGAATGATGGCACGATGAGGATGTGCATCAACTACATGGCACTGAACACGAAGACAATCAAGAATCGACACTTGATACCCAATATCGATGCGTTGATAGATGAGTTGCATGGGGCAGTGTACTTCTTGAATATTCATCTTTGATCGGGATACTATCATATTCGGGTTAGAGAGGAGGACATCCACAAAAAAACATTCAGATGTCACTATGGGCACTATGAGTTTCTAGTCATGTTCTTTGGGTTGACTAATGCACCAGTCACCTTCTAGTCTTGTAAGAACCATATCTTCAACAAGCAGTTGAGGAATTTCTTACTAGTATTCTTTGATGATCTACTGATCTACAACCAAACTTGGGAGGATAATCTGAGGCATGTTGATGAGATTCTTAGCATCATGGAGAAGCAATGATTGTTTTTCAAGGAGGCAAAGTGCGAGTTTGGGATGACAAAGATTCTCTATCTAGGACATGTGATTGGCGCTTAGGGAGTACATGTGCACCAAAAGAAGATCTAGGCGATCTTATATTTACCCACATCCATATCACTTACAGAGTTGCGAGGGTTCTTTAGACTGTGCAACTACTATAGGTGCTTTGTGAAAGGATTTTCACAACTTGGTGCGTCATTGACAGATCTCACCAAGAAGGGAGCATTCAGATGGTTAGAGGAGGTGTAGGTAGAATTTGACAGGATGAAGGTGATGAGTACTTGCCTAGTGTTATCACTCCCAGACTTCTCACAACCATTTATGGTTGAGTGCGATGCATCCAAAGAGGGGATAGGAGTGGTGTTGATGCAAAATCAACATCCCATATCTTTCGAGAGCAGGAAGCTAAGGGATCCAGAGAGGCTCTACCCCATTTACGATAAGGATATGTTGGCCATCATGCATGTATTATCCAAGTTTAGACAGTACCTGATTGGAAGACGCTTTGTGGTGAGGACCGACCACAACAATTTGAAGTATTTCTTGGAGTAGAGAGACTTGAGAGAGAGGCAACAAAAATGGGTAAGTAAGGTACAAGCATATGGCTTTGACATTGAATATGTGAAGGGAAATAAGAATGTTGTTGTTGATGCACTTTCTAGGAGGCCTACAACCTTTTCCATGACAGAGATCTCAACATACTAGAAGTCCATTCTCTTAGTGGAGTACTCCAAGAATACCTTCTCTTGTGATATTATGGAGGGAATCATTCGTGATGATATGTATAGAGTAGTGGATGACATCATCTACTACAAGGATATGATCTACCTTGTCCCTGAGTCCACTCTCAAGGATAAGATCCTGAGAGAAATACATGACGCACCATTGGCAGGGCACCCAAGATATCTGAAGACTTATATGCAGGTGAGGGAGAGATTCTCTTGGAAGGGTCTCAAGGAGGATGTACTACAGTATGTGAGGAAGTGCATGAATTTTCAATAGAACAAGTAAGAGATTATACATCTTGCAGGTTTGTTTTAGTCGTTACCTATTTTAGAGCAGAAGTGGGAGAGCATCTCCATGGACTTCATCACAGGGTTATCAAAGGCATAAGACAGGGAGTGTATATATGTGGTGGTGGACAGGTTGACCAAGTTTCTGCACTTAGTTTCCATCCCTTCACAGTATAGCACATTGTTATCCCCCATTTCTAGGGATAACTAAGGAGATGATGTCTCGAGGCTCGTAGGTTGCAGACATGGAGTACTGGGAGGCATATCAACAGGAAGAGCCCTATCATACCACACATCACCATCTGATTGATGGCAACAATATCCACCACACCCATCTTGGTCCATAGAGAGCGACAAGTCTTGCTTCATGAGGTAACAAGTTGATTATCATTTGAACATGCTGCAAAGGATCCTTTCTTGATTTTGAAAACATTTGCTTGGAAGTTATGATTTTTTCCTCATTTCACCTCTGTGGTTAACATGTCGTCCTAGCAAGTGGGTCATCCTCGGGGATAGGGTTGCTACTAGGGTTTCTCCTTGAATATTCACTGTACCATTCCTATTCATACTTATCATTTTCCACACCCATTTCCCTTTGTTTCCTCATCTTTAGGGTTTTCGGGCTTATTGACCCAAGAAGGGCATGTACCTCATTTCATGGGAAGATGGGGCCACTAGTCTCGGGGGTGCCCTGGCAAAAACATCATGGAATAAAAGCTCACCCTGAGATCTTGAGAGAAATGAAACACCTCTCAAAAAATGAGGGACCCATAAAATAAATAACTAATTAATCAATAGCGTTTTCCAAGGTAGAGCGTATGTGGGATATGCATTTGCTTTTTAATGCCCCTTATTGTCTTCAACTTGGAAAAACATGCAAACCAAGGTAGAGAATATGTGGGCTATGCATTTCCTTTTTAGTGCCCCTTATTGTCTTCAACTTGGAAACACATTCAAAATAAATGGCTAATAAAGAGCTTGGAAAAATATGCTTTAAAAAAAAAGTGTTAAATAATTAAAAAGTACCGAGGGCAAGTGTTTCTCACAACTAAGGCGACTAGGAGTGAGAATGTGTCCAATGTGGTCCCTAGTGAATTAAATTTATGTGATATGAAGTTAAAAGTGACTTTAGGGAAATTTCATGAAGTGGGTGACTAAAGAGACTTTTGATCACAACCATTGAGCTAATCTCATATCCATCGTTAGATCATGTGACTCTTCAACTTCCCCATTGAGTCGAATTAGGAAAAGAGGGCACCCCACTTTTGGCCTTGTTCATGAGAATTTGAGAGTGCAAGAGAGAGAGGTGAGAAATGAGGAAGAATTTGACTTGCAGAGCTAGAAGCACGATTTCCAAGACAAGAACTACCACACATTTCGAGGAGGCAACTATAGCATGAGAAGCTAACCATATAGTACAGACTGATACAGGTCGTACATTGTTGGAGGGCATAAAAATCGAGGAAACTTGTTGCATGGTTTCCAAGGTGAGTAATGGCATAGAAATTGAGGAATGTAGTAGGCATAAATTTATGAGTCATTTATACAGTCAGCTGGCACAATTTTTGAGTCATAGTACATAATTTATTGTTGGTAAAACCGTACTGTCTATGGATTTTTGGGCACATAAATCAAGGAGTTGTTTTATATATTTTTCTAGGTTGTGTGGAGTTGCATGAAAATCGAGATAAGTCTGATTTTATTGTTGTTGATATTTGTTGTAAAGAAAAATTCTCAGAACTCAAGAATAATAAAAACCACTCTCTCTCACTGCTTTTCCCCTTGTGGGTTTTTCCAGGGTTTTGATTTGGACCAAAAATCTTTGTGTTATCATTTCTGGGTGTGTTTTTATTTTTGGTTAGTTGTTGTAGTAGACTTCATGTGTTTCAGTTTATGAGTTATGTTTTTTTGCTAACTATTTTGTAGCTGTAAATGAAATGTGGGTTGGGCATTAAACTATGTTGTCTCATTGAGACTTTAAACCAGGTTGGGTTTTGATTTTTCTACATGGTATCAGAGATGGAAAGTGGGAAAGAGCATAAATATATCAGCCACAAAGGACAAAGATTTTTCTGAGAAGAGAGAAGTACTTACCAGGCATAAAGTTTTGGACTTGAGTTTTAGTTGTGAGGGTCAATGGTCACCGGTTTGAGTGTTGAGGACATATTGGATGGAGCTTCTAGTTTCAGCGCATGGACGGAGATGATTGTGTTTCTTCTGTAGGAGTGTGAGTTTTGGGATATTCTGGAGAACTCACAAACGAATCTCGTGACGGTGCCTACAAATGCTAGTCTTTTGGACGCCTACACCAAAAATAATATTAAGGCTAAAAGAATTATCCTTGATGACATTAAGGACCATTTCATTCCACATGTGACTGGGAAATCTAATGCCTATGAGATGTGGGAATCCTTAACCAAACTTTACCAGAGTTCCAATGAAAATCGGAAAATGGTATTGAGGGAGAAACTAAAGAGCATTAAAATGACAAAGATTGAAAGTGTTGCCAACTATCTTACCAAGATAACTTAGATGAGGGATGAACTTGGTGTTGTTGGGGAGGTTGTTGTTGACAGTGAACTTGTGAGGATTTCTTTGAATGGGGTGACCAAAAAAATGGACTGTCTTTGTTTAGGGAATTATTGTAAGGGAGAATCTTCCCAAGTGGGATCGTCTTTGGGACGACTTCATTCGTGAGAAAAATCGAAGAGGATGTGTGCTTGAGAGTTCATCCATGAGTAATGAAGAGGAGAATGTGACACTTTCAGCTAAAGGAAATAACAACTCCAAAAAGGGTTCCAAGGGTGGGAACAAATAGAAATGTAAAGGGAAGAAGGACATGAGCAAATTCAAGTGCTTTGCATGTCACAAGTTTGGACACTACGTTAGACAATGTCCTAATAAGAAGAAGAAGCAAGTTGCAGCTTCAACAGATGTGGGGGATTTTACCCTCAGGTTCAAGAAGGAGTATTCTTTGTTGGTGTGTCATTCTTCTAGAGCATCATTTACCACTATTTTGTACATTGATATTGGTGCCTCCCACCATATGGCATGTGTACATGAGTATTTAAGATATCTTATAGGGATTGGGGATCTTGAGGTGGTGCTTGGATATGACTCAATGGTCAAGGTAGTTGGTAGTGGGACAATATCATTTTAGAGGGAGTCTCTACCTCTCATGTTGATGAGAGATGTCCTATATGTTCTGGGCTTGAAGAAGAACTTGGTGTCAGTTTCCACTATTGAGGATAGGGGATATGATGTGTTGTTCTATGATGTCAATGTGTTCTTTTATCCTAAGGGATCCAGTGTCACTTCGGCCAAAGTGATTAGGATCTGCCATGAGAATTTCTACAAGCTCATGTTTCAGCCTGCTAGAGCATTGATGCATAGTACCAACAACAATTACCTTTTTGATTTATGGCATAGGATGTTAGGAACCAAATATCAATATAGCATAGAAAAACCTCAGAAAAAGTACTCAACGACTTGAAAAAGAGATAATTTCAGATGATAAGCCTCTTCGAGGGGGCAACCTCCTTTTAGCCCACTTAAATGTTCAAGTACAATATGATTCCAAATGAAAATGTCTCCTTGGTATATATAGGAGACTAGGAGGTATAACTACAATTAATGGAATAAAGCCAACATAAATAAAATAATATTACTAATGTAATATGCCCCAATTAAGGGGTAATGAGCCAATATTAGGGGTTAACATGCCCCTCCCCTTGAGACAAGTGTTGTCTGCAATGCTTGAGTAACTCTAGATGCTTCTGTATAAAAGAATCATCTTCCCAAGTGGAATATTCAGCCGGTAGTTTCCTCCATTTAATGAGATACTCTGAAATAGATCTATTCCTCAGCTGGCAAATTCTTGTGTCTGTGATGGGTTCATGCTCCAATATGATTTTTCCTTCCTCGTCAAGTTCTGGCAATATAGTTTGAACTGGGATCTTGTCGCCTATAACCTTCTTTAAGCATGAAACATGGAAAACTGGGTGTACTCGTGAGGATGCAGGCAACTCCAATTGAGTACCCAAACAAGAAAATAATTCTGTCCAAAAATGTCCAATGAAGATGGGATCTCTGTCACT
>SNQJ01S0083595.1:54658-65412 GCA_010110895.2 Picea sitchensis | reverse complement strand
TCTGGTTCAGAAATTGAGAAGCAAAGCTACAGGAATGTCCAGATAAGTTTGTGTAAATATCTGAAGATGAAAAGGCTGTAAAAGAATTTCTCAGAAGCTCATAAATAATACAAATCCCTCTCTAACTGGTTTTCCCCGTGTGGTTTTTTCCAGGGTCGAAGTTAGACCGAAAATATTTGTGTCTAATATTTTCTGAGTTTTGCATATTGCTGATATTTTATTTCTGCGTTGAAAACGATGTTCATAATCCTCATGTTTCAGTTGGGTTGGGATTTTGAAAAAATTAACAGATTGTGTGTCAATAATCTCATCACTCTGAGAATCATTTTCAGTAGTTTTCAGTTCGGTTTTTACAATTACCATTTGCATCAATGTACAGTTACAGTTTCAGTTTAATTTTTGGTTTCAATTGCAAACTTAGTTAGTTGCAAAACATGTCACAATTTGCATGTTGAAGGTTTCAGAAAGGTGGGAGAATCCCAATGGATCATGCATAGGGTTTACGATTTCTTTGTTTCCTCGTAAGTATGAGAGCATTCCCATTGGAGTCTATGTTAGCACAAGTACTTTTTGAAAAATTTTGCAATTTGGCCGAGATATTGAGCAAAAACGTTTACTTGATTTATTTGGGTATTTGGAAAAATGTGGCTTTGGGAAACATTTTCTAAGTTTGGGGAAATATAAAAAAAATTCTTTATGGCCAATTTAGCCCTGGGTCTTCTTATGATTAAAAATTTATGAATTTTTGGATTTTAGCCAGAAATGTGTTCTCGGGCTTATAACAGGGTCATATGTTTTGTTTATCAAAATTGTTGGGCCCACAGGCCCAATCTCCAATTAAGTCCATAAAGCACTGAGCGAAGCACCTGACATCAACACACAACATGGATTAGCACTCATACATCATCAAGTCAAAGCACAACACACAAGTTCTAAGTGCAAAGTCACATGGAGGAGGAGCCCATGAGGGGGTGCCACTCTGCTCTATGTGTCAAGGTGTTATAGAACTACTTGTGTATATAAACACTAAGAAATGCCTCCAACGTTATCGATGTGGGATATATCCCTATGGGAAAATTTAAAGCGGCCTAGCATTGTAAAACCTCAACTCCAAGTATTCAGGCATGTATGCATTGGTTGTTAGGTGTCAAGACTACTAGTGCAAGTTTCAGGCATTCATCAAAGCCCGACACATTGACCAAGTGCCAAGTCTCATTCAAGCACAAGCTACGACCAAGGGAGAAGCCAGCAAAGGGGTGTCCTAGTTTCACAATGCGCAGAATAAAATCGGGAAGAAGGGTTTCAAATGCCAGATGTACATTGAAAATGTAGATTCAAACCCTCGTATGTCCATGTAGTTTTTCTCACATATGGAGCACCGAGATTGAGACCATTTACAGGTGCCAATCTCATTGAAGGGAAATCGAGTGTTAAATGTATCGCATGGGAACAGGAGAGGTAGGGAATAGTTTTCATGGCATTGTGGAAACAAGCAACAAAATTGTTGGAACTAATGATGGGATGCTCTCTGTTTACAATCTTTGTTTCCTTGCCAAGTCAGATGGTCAAACACCATCAAAGTTTCCAAGTGTTGACTAAATTTGCTTTAGGCAAAAGCTAAAGGACGTCGAATGAGTAATCTAAAACACCTAATATTGTAATGACAGAATAACATTTCCAGATGTTGATCAAGTTGAAAGAATGATCTCACAAAAGGGTACTAAAATTCCATCTGCTGAGAAAAGATCGCTCAGGTATCAAGTAATGTTATGATACTAATTTATTTGTCACAGGATTAGTCATCGCCCAGAAGGATCGAACAAATTGTCAAAATGAAATAGCAAAGGGAATATAAAGAAAGAAGCCAAGAAGACTTGGACTTTACATGTACCATTGTGGTTTCAAGAAAATGGGTGAAACAACAATCCCTTGTTGGCACTACTTGCGTCAAATAATTTTGTTGAGATTAAGAGAAATGTTTTCAAACGTGTGAGAAAAGAGAATCTGATCCTACCTATGTTTGGATATCCCCATTCCAATATCTTTCGAGTGAAATATATGGAGGCAATTCTCTACGAACAAAGTTGACTATGTTCCAGCTCCAAGAACTCATGTGAAAAGGTATGCAATCATCTGCAAAATAGGATTTCTAATTAGATGAAAGAGCATGATATGAAACTTCAAGTTATGGGTTTTCCACAGGGAATGCCTGGACTAATAAAATCAGAGTTATTCAGTGAAATTCTTTACCTTGTAAACATATTTTCGAGGCGAACACAAGCAAAAGTAATGGTTATAGAAAGTTCGACCTTCTTATTTGGGAGTTGTGAATACAATTTCTTTTGTGGGCAATAATAGGAGTTTTTGTTGGTGACAGAGCAACTGACAACAAGAAGGCAATTAGCATTAGAAGGCTCCAGACAGGGAATTGTGCTTCTCAAGAACACTGGCAATACCTTACCTCTGTTGAAAAATCAAATCAATTATTTTGTTGTTATAGGACCTAATGCAAATGCTAGAAAAAAAATTATTGATTCATGTTTCTTACAGGACCCAACATGGGTGAAAAAACAACTCTTTTTTGGAAAGTATGCTTGGCAGTTATCTTGGCACAGCTTGGGGTAGTCAGTGTCAATGCCCAGGGTGATACAATTACTTCGGATGATGTAGAAATAAAATAGTTTATTGTTGTTACACGCACTGGAAATCAAAGGCCATGCTTTGTGATATTTATTACCACGCTATATTGGATGAGTTTTCTATGGCTTGGGGTCTGTTGCTCATGAACCACTTGCAGGATGGTGTACAACACATGGATATTTTCATCCAAATACTCTTCAATCGAGCAATGGATCAACTTGGTTTTTGTCCTTTTCGAGCATCTCTAATTTCAGAAGCATGTGGTTGTCTTCTGATCTATATGCAGGTGGCAAGGCTAAGGAATTTCTAGCTCAAGGGGTACAACAGAGTCGATATCACGATATTTCTAGGGAATCAAAGACATATGAAGTAGCAATTAGTTTTTGATTCCTGGGCACAAAATCAATAGTTGGGTTTTGATGAACTGGAAATCAAAGGGATACAAATGGCAGAGATCAAATCTCAGATCTCAAGGAAGTTTTCAAGAAAAATCACTGCGATATGCAAGTTCGCTACGCAAATGTTGTAGGTAGCATCTGTGCGGCATTAGCTTCAGTTTGCTATGCAAAGATGGCATATTGTGCCACATCTTTTGGAGCGTTTTCAGGATCTCGGGGAAAAGCTAGCAGATGGCACGAGGATGTAATCAACACCTGATAGCCAAATATGTGGACACGGTTGGTAGTTAGAGATAAATGGTACATTGAAAACTTATTCGAGATTCCAAGGAGATTTAATCGAGCAACCTTCCAAGCAGCTCAAGACATTGTAGCCTTTTCCTTAATTTAGTTTATTTTTTATGATTTGTATTTGATTTTATTTCTAGCAAAATAGAAAGCAATTCACATATGTCAGCGTACTTTTGTAACTGTTACCTAGAAGTTAGGAGATCATTTAAAGGTGTAAAGTAGTCTTCTAACTATTTTTTATTTTTAGAAAAAGTCTATAGAGATCGAACTCTAGAGATAGGTTTTGTAAAAGGTCTATATATTCATATACAAAAGACTAAAAATGGGTTTGCCCTGAAGTAGGAGAAAAACTATTTTATTGTGTATCTTTTTCCTGAACATTTTTATGAGCTAAATGTAGAGGTACAGTTCTTTCATGAAGTAGAGATTCATTATGGTGTTGTTATAAATATGTATTTTCCTTTGTAATGCTCATTTCCATTAATGTTTATTCTTTTCCAGTGTTTTACTGAGAGTATATGTTTGGAATTCGTCTTTATCTGATGCTCCATTCATGTAGTAAATACTTGTCTATGTGTTGAAGATTTCATGTTCATAATTCATCCCTGCTTGATGCTCTGCTCATAGTAATCAATATTTATGTATTTCATCTAAAGTTACATTGAGAACTCATCCTTTTCTATATGCTCTCAATGTGATGGGTTGTCCCCTTCTATTTTTTGTTTCCATCTCGATACTTATTATTTGTTGAAAAACATCACTTATCTTGCCTCTATTTTCAGAAAGCGCACAACCAGCCATTAACTAAATATCTTTAAGCTCAGACTTTGACTCCATTGCCCAATGGTTTCTTCCTCAAGATTGTCTTACCAACCCTTTTAAAACAAAAAAAAAACAAACGTATCTTATATCAGAATCTGACCTCTGAGTGTTATTGTTGTATATTTCTTGAGTGTGAAAGTATTTTGGCTTTTGAGAGAGCCCTCTCTGATTGTATAGGTCAGAATACAATCTAAAGTTGGTTGAAATAGTTAACTTGGGGTTTCTTTGATACATCCCAAAGAAAATACCAAGTGCTAACAGGTTTACTAAAATTTAAGTTGAAACATGTGGTTCCATCATAAACCTCACCTTGTCAGTTAAGTGGGTCAGCCAGTTCTTTGGTTCGACAACCGACTAAATTGTTGTTTGTTGATGTCCTCTTAGGATCTAAGATTCATGTTTCATGGACAGGTGAAACAAACTCCACTCGAGCTTGTTGTTTTGGTCCATGACAAAAACCTGTTTATAGACGATCCTTGTGACTGGTATAACACATCATCGGGAGATTTGTTTCCTCTCTCATGGAGTGTGCTTTTTCTTCAGTGGAACTGTGTATTTAGACACCACCACTTCACTCGAATTTTTTCTCCTCTACGGTTAATGCCTATCCCAACATGGTATCACAGCCGATGGTTTTTTTATCTCGGGTTTTGTTGGCGGTCGGAGGTCACTCCTGGATTGCTAGCAGGAGCAGAGCCCGACGCCCATCAGATTAATGTCACATTTTATTTTAAAGGGGTGATCAGATGGAAGGAAACTCAGAACAATACAATCTCAACTCAGAAACTAGGTCGAGCATGCATGAACGAGTGAGGTCTTGATAAACTCCAAACAGTGGGTCGTAGTAAAAGGGTGAGTAGGTGGAAGACTTACGCAAGAAGGGTGAAAAGGTCTATCACAGACATCCGGTTTGCAACAGACTGAAGAAGAATGCATTCGAACACAAAATCCTTTCACATTCAAATACAAATACCAGAGGGCACAACAACGTCACAACAAATCCTTTATTGTAACAAGATGTTCAACTATGAATCCTCAAGCATGAGACGAAAGAAAGATGAAAAAGGAGAACTGTTTGTTATAAACCAAGAAATCTCAAACACAGAGGCATAGCCAGGAAACCAGAGTATTTACTGAAACTTTACGGTCGGGAGCTTAGCTCTACCATCGATAGATACAAAAATGGCAAAAATGCCTACATATACTCAAAACAACAATAGCAGCAGAACCAAGAAAATGCATTGAAAGCTTTGCGTCTGCATGGCTTCTGACAGTCAACATCTGAAAGATCGTGCAACTTATGTCAGACGCAATATTAATTGTTTGACAGTTCCAACGGTGAATCGACGTGCCTTAAATTCATGGTCGTGCTTTCCCATTAAGGCGGAGGCGATATCTAACCACCACCAACTACTTCAATAACTGCTTCTTGGGATTGAGAACGGACCGACCAAATCAGCATTTCAGGATACGGAAGACTTCTCGCGTTGCCACCTGGAATAACCGAATAGCTTGAGGGATGAGCATGGAAGCCAGCGCGGAGGATGAGTGCATGACAGGAATGGTGGTGCCGGGTTATAAGGGCGTGGAAGGAGTGACGGAATGAGAGAAGGATGACGAAGGACGATTCATGGCGGAAGACATCAGGTAGAAGGGAAGAGGATGAGAGAAGCGAACTCGCCTTCGGGTGAGAGGCTGACGTGGAAAGGAAAGGAAGGGGACATGTGGCAAGCAGCGAGTGGATGGTGGGAAAAAGAGAAGACCACGCGGACCAAAGAGGGGAGGTGAATGGATGACACACGGCAGCAGGGGAAAGGCAGAAGGGAAGATGAAATGACGGGAGGAGGGCCCACACTAGTTAAGCATCGGGCAGCTGAGAAGGGCGGGGCTGCACGAGCGCCGTTGATTTGAGCGCCTCGATCATGGTCGTCGGAGAGGTGCATATGGGATTCGGGACCCCCCCCTCTGTTTAAAGGTAGAAAGGCGGGGGGGGGTGTCCGGAATGGTCTTCATCGCCGTTGATCCGGGCGCGCTGATCTGGACCGTTGGAGAGGTGCGCCCCCGATTCCGGACCCCCCCCCTTCGCTTAAAGGTAGAAAAGCAGGGGGGGTCCAGAATCCAATATGCGCCGTTGATCTGAGCGCGCAGATGCCCGCCGTTCAGATCTGCCTGCTGCTTACCACGGATTCCGACCCCCCCCTTTAAAGGTAGAAAGACAGGGGGGGTCCGGAATTCGCTGTGCGCTGTTGATCGAGGCGCGCAAATCCCAGCCGTCCAAACCTGATTCTTGTTAACACAAACATATTTGTGCCCAAAACTTGGGACAAGTGGGTTTTTAACCCATTCTTTTACATTCTAACCCCCTTACAAGAAATATCGCTAACACTTGGTCATTCTATCAACAATCACCATGATGACACTCTTTCCTTCAGACTTCGGTAACCCTGTGATGAAATCCATGGAAACCTCCTCACAACGCTGACTTGGGATGGATAATGGTTGTAAAAGACCTGGGGTCTTAATTGTTTCCACCTTATTTTGTTGGAAAACCAAACATTCTGCCACAAACCTTTGAACATCAGTTTTAAGGCTATCCCAAAAAAAATCCTTCTTGACTCTATGGTAGGTTTTCAAAAATCCCGAGTTCCCTCCTTGTTAGTGTCAGAAGTCACTCCTGGATTGCTTATAGGAGAAGAGCCCAATGCCCATCAGTTATATGTCACGATTTGTTTAATGGGGTGATCAGATGGGGGAAAACTCAAGAAAATATAGCTTTAACTTGGGAAATTGGGCCTGGTATGTAGAAAGCAAGGGAGGTCTTGATCCAACTTCTGTCAGTAAATGACTAAAGGGTGGTAGAAGGAAGACTTGTGGGAAGGGTGAGGGAGACTGCCTTGGGCAATAGGCCTTTGGAAGCTTAGGGATGAAAAGCTCGGAAGCCAAGTGTTATAACCCTAAATTGCACCACACATGCTTACCTGGCATCAGGCCAACTCATATCCCTTCCTTGCCAAAGCCATGCTAAATAAACTCTTAAAAATCCTCTTGAAACAAGTGACATGCGCCCTAAACCACTACTGCACGCGTTGGAACGCTGGAAGGCCTACTACTGCACGCGTTGAACACTGGCTGGCCTACTACAACCCGCGTTTACCTAACAAAGCACAAAAACAGGAAAGTTGCCGACGAGACAAAAATCTATGGGTTAGTTAATTGGAACTCCCGGCCATGCATGGCCGAGAGTTCGTCCAAAACCCTAGCTCCTTCTAGCCTATAAAAGAAGGGGTAGGGGTACTATTTGGAGGAGGAAAAATGATAGCAAAGAAACTCTGCCCAATTGCCGAATCCGTTTGTCCCAACCCTTTAGCCTTTCCTCAAGCCTAAGGAGAATTCAAGCAAAGAAGTTGGAGGACAAAGAAGATGAGGAGCCCAGGATCAGGATCGAGGAACGGTGGCCAGTCTCTATCATTATTGTAAGTTGATTCATCTTGAGATCAATAAAAGAATACTTTTTCCATCCCAATGCACGAGTTATATATGTTTTATTTGATTTATGCTTAATCTCTAACCCTCAAGTAGAAAAATAGCATGCATGCGTAGTGTTTTGTCTTGGTTGCAGGATTGTCTTTGGAAGGAGCAGCGCAAGCAAGCGGACAAAGTGCAACGGAGGATCTGCACCAAACATCAGTAAAACGGTTAGTAGGTCTTTTCCATGCTTGTGTGTGAAAAAGAGGTTTGAGTTCTGTGGTGATAGGTTAAAAGTGATTTCTTTAGGGTCATGATCTGCATGCAAGTTTAGCCCTAGCTTGTTAGTCCGTAGGGTATTATTTCCCAACAACAGAATTGGCGACTCCATTGGGGATAGTAACTCTTAGGGTTTATGGATTTAAGTGAGGTTTTTGGGTAGTTTAAAAGAATAGATTTTCTGTTTGTTTGTTTGTTTGTTTGTTTGTTAGGTCAGAGCTAGCAGGGAACCTGGTTCTTAATACCAGTTTTTCCTTGGATGTTGCTTGACTTTTATTATCGGGACACACAAAGGTACACGCGGCCTGCATAAGGCCTGCACGCGTGTAACCCACGCCCTAACCTTCTACAGCCCGAGTTTGAACGCTGGCTGTAGAGGTTTCAGTAGCATGTAGGACTCAGAGATATTAAGAGGCAGTCTCCTCTTCCCTATCATAATTTTACATTCTCAGGGGGATTTCTAGATCCTGTCTGGGTCTTGCTAGTTCATTGTCTTGTCTCAGTTTGCTTTATTGCGTTTGTTTTCTTTTTTCAATTATTTTTCTTTTCTGTTGAAGAAGAAGCATCCAAGCCTCTAAGAGACCCTGGTTGTCAATACCAGGTGCCTCTTCCAGGTCTGGGTTGCCTGTGTTTAGTTTTCTCTTTGAGTTTATTCATACACGCGGCCTGTGTAAGTACAGCCCGCGGGTACCCATGCTTTGTTATAGCTCAGCACGCGTTTTCCCGCGTGCTGTTTCAGTGACAGTAGTGGGCTTGAGTGGTGGCTTTTCAATCAGGGTGGGGCAGTCATCCCTTCCTGTGGTGAGAAGTGTTCCTCTCAGGGGATTGAGTCTAGGGTTGCACAACCAGTGGGTTAGGGCCTCTTACCCTTAGCCTATGTTTTATTAGTTGATTGTTGATAGAAAAGATAAAAAAGAAAAAGATTTTGTTTTATGGTTTTTAGACAAGCGTAAGAGTCGGTGCTTTCTTGATTGCCATTGTGCGTCTTTGCTCTGGTTATTTGCGATCTGCACTTTAAGCCAGAATTTTATTTTGTTTTCTTGGTTTTGGGCTTGTCGGCATTTTCCCTTTGTTGCTTCATATAGCACTGAATTTTTTTTTTTTTTTTTTTTTATCTTTTTCATTTGCTTCTTTGTTTGAAGATTGTGTTGCTGCATCAATAGCTAGGAAGAAGTCTTTTTTCATAAGTTTTTTCAGTGCATTTAGGAGCATAAGTAGCTCGCAGATTGAACAAAATTCCTTTATGTTTGCTGCTTGAAATCTTAGAAAAGTTGAAAAGAAAAGAAATATTTCTTAGTGAAAAGTTGTTGGTTTTTGCATTTTTTGTAAAAGTTTTTGTTTCCAAGCATTTCTTATTCATTTTTCTTTGAGTCTTTATACACCATCAGTTTCACTTTCATACCTTGTGACGTAAAAAATCCCATAAAAGCAACGATAATTTAAAATCTATTAGACTCTTTTGTTTGTAGGGTTCATACACTAGCTCAGGACTAGGCCCTTGGAATAGATTGGAGAGTAAATTCTCCAAGGCCACTCAAACCAAACATTGGAGTCTGTCATAGGGAGTGTAGAAGTCCAGTTACGTGAAAGTTATCCGGGACCCCCTCTAACACAGGGGATAAACATGAGGTCGCGTAAGGAAAGGTAGCGGAGATAACCCCTCCAAAGCCGGACAGAGCGTAGTGGAGAACACATATCGAGGATTTGTTGAGGGATTCCGTCGTTTGCATTTTCCACGGGGCTTTGTGGGGCTTGAATCCGTTTGAGGTCCTCAGTTGTCTTCCAGACCATTTGCTCTCGATACCCTTGACAGGTTTTGGGCTTGATACCCTGCTGATTGTGGTCTACCCGACTATCGACTGTACCCGCCTAGTGACTGTTCGCGTGTTGGCAAACTAGTTGCCAATCTTTTTAGGGACATACACATGTGACTGTGGGGGTATACCGCGGTACCTAGGACAGACATCGGGCCACGCTTTGCAGTGTATACCCGAAGGGTGCTTCCGTTTTCGATTTGCACTTGCACCAGTAAGTTGCTCTAGTGTTGGTTGTTGTAACTGTTCTTCCAACTAGTTTAGTGTTTGCTTGATTTATCTCATAGGGGCTTCTTTTTAGTGCCTGTTACTATTTGAATGTGTAGGATACCTTAGCGTGTCGTGGATCTTCTCACACAGTTGAGGATTCAGAGCTCCGCCGGTCACGAAGGCTTCTGGGCATGCTGCCGATTATACTGGAGCCACCCCCGCCACCATTAAGAAGGAGGCTAGACCAACAAGGGTCTTTCGAAGCAACCGGGTTTCAAACCATTGAGCTCGAACAACTCCTAGAGGAATCAATCACCAATATTAGCTCGGTTGAAACCTCAACCACTGATACTTGGCCGCAAGTTATTGTGCCAATTCAATTTTACGAAAGCCTGTCAGTGCCTCACACAGCTATGGCAACAAACACTATTACTTCCTCTGGGAATCCTTCTATTCCCATCACCGTTGTCACCACAGAAGAAACATCTCCTAACTTGCCGTCGTCGGTCCGAGCCACTACGGTCTCGACCGCAACTACGTCGCACAATGGCCCGTCCCCATCTATTGCGGCGGCCACACCTCCCTTCACACCTAGTGTGACCGACCCTCCGTTCTCATACGGAATGCCTGTTGGCAAATTCAGTGGATAGAATGCAGTGATGGTTGTTGTCATTAATTGAAACAGTAGAGATAGTAGGATAAGAAGGATAAAAGCTCAGGAGGAATAGCCTTGAAGAAAATGCGCACAGCAAGAGCTTACAGAGGAAAAAGGAAGAAGAGTCAGTGACCGTAGGATCTTGTTCAAATTTCTCGAAAGAACAATAGCCGTCAGATC
>SNQJ01S0083595.1:16731-30572 GCA_010110895.2 Picea sitchensis | reverse complement strand
CTCCATACAGATAGTAGATTTATTGCAGAGCTGGACACTAGGAAACTCTGGATTGTCTTTCAAACAAGGAGGCAAATTATCGACAAAGTTATAGGGTCGGTCAGAGTGTGGCCCGAATGACAAAGGGTCTTCCTCTGCAAGGAATTTGTCAATTTTAGAGTCTGAACTTTCGTTAACCTTGATCATGTTGATCATGTTGATCGCGTTTGCATGAGAATTTGTCTTATTACGAAGACTCCGAGAAATTAGCCTGCCAGCTCTTTTGTTTTTAAAATTGATATCAATATTACTCTTAAACCTCTTTCCTATAGGTTTCTTTACAATTTTAACACAGTCCCTTGGATGTGTAATATGTTGACTAGCCTGTTGAATGACCTTAGGATCGATCAAAGGTTCATAGTTAGGGGAAGAGGCACAAATCTAGGGAGGTGAAAGAGATGTCGTCGGGTGGACAAGGGTTTCCTCAACAACGAGTTTTTCTGCTTCTCCCAATTCAGGGTTACCATAACCATTTTGTGTTATAAATGAATCCCAATAGTAATTTTGTGACTCTAACTGATGTATGAGGATGATTTTAATCAGGCCGTGATGAAAAAGACTAGAGTCGGACCTCTGTTTCTTATATATTTTCCCCATTTTATAAATATTCCTGAGTAAGTAATATGGCATATTCAAAGGGAAACCCATAAAACTCATAAGAAGGCGTAAATGGTACAAAAATACAAGCATGAACTGTCCCTCACATGTGGCAAATTGCTTTACCACAACGAGTAAATAATTCCATCGAGATTTTAGGAATGAAATTGGCATACCTCTATCACAGCTTGTTATTTTTCGAGATGTAAATAGCAGCGTCCAAGGGACTTCCTCCACTTTTTCATTTTTAAACCATTTTTGACTGCTCGTTGGTAACCCTGTGGCTTGACTCAGGAACTCCTTGGTAACCTCCAGTTGCACATCACCAACTTTCTCTCTACAACCATCAAAGGATAAGGTGAATTATTGGGCAACCTGTAAATCGAAACCTCGAAACTTCCTGATGAAAATGAGCCAGCCATTTCTTTCCAAATCTTCTCTAGCATCGTCGTATGAGAGCAGGGTTTGGATACCATTTGGTTCAATTCTTACGATAGGAGCCATACTGGATGGGAGAGCAATCAAACAGACATAGCATATAGGTAGGGTTTGTAGAAACAAAACAGAGCCATAACCCCTAGTCCAACAATGAACAGTGTAAAGACTAATATGATGGGATAGTTGTTTAATTAAAACGCATGCGAAGAGGTTTGTGAAACCCGAGGCCATCCCAAGCGAGAATGGAAGTATGCAAGTCATATGCCACATTTGCATTCTATATGAGCTAGGACCAAGACATTGAAACGAAAATGAGTGCATGCATCATGGGTTTGATTACAAAGTTTGGGTAAGTGAAAAATCAAGAGTTTTGTAAAAGAAACGTATCCAAGGATCAAACCAAAACTATACAAAAATCAAATGGTGGGGGTCTTTTGTTCATAAAACCATCAATCTCATAGGCATGCTTAGAATTGAAAGGATCAAAAACAAAGAGAGTAATATCTTCATGGAAAGGAGCCAAAACTCCATAATAAATTATATAAACAATTTTCCTTCAATGAAATTTTAAAACAAAATGGTAATTTCAGTCGCAAGTTTTCATGCTTTCAGTCATGAAAACGAAGCATGAATAGACAATAGGTAAAAGTGACGATTTACAACTATCGTTTCAGAAACTGCTCATGAAGAGTAATGAAATTTCATGACCCTATGTAGGCAGCTATTTAATTGATATGAATAAAATAACAATTATATTATTGTTGCCAACAATGGCGACATGCTAGGAGAAGCAATTATCTCTGTTACACGAACGAGTTCAGGTTAAAAAATCTGAAAAACTTTAAATCGAAGATCAACTGAAAATTCATTTAAACATCTTAAATAATCATGACGCAATCCAGTTTCAGATAACTTTTATTTTTAAAGAAACGAAAACTGGTGAAAAACTTGGCAAAAGAAAGCCATGATGTTATGTTAAAATCTCCAATACTGTTGACAGGGCCACTGTTGCCAGCAGGCATCCATAGCCTCAACAGGGATGTCAATTGACCAACTCTGACGTCTGTATCTTATCAATAAATTTTAGATCATGACAAAGGACGCATAGGGCCAAAACAAAATTCAAATCTGAGAATTTTCTTTTACCTGGCATTGCTTCACTGCCAGCAGGCCTGTTCAGTACCCCAACGAAGTTGTCTTGGCGTCATGCATGTATTTACCTGCTGCTAGCAGACCTGTTTAATGTCCCGATGGGTTTACAAACACTTCCCACAGCTCTCTGAAACATTATTCAAATTCTAGCATATTTTTTAAAGATATTCAACAGAGAGCGGAGTGACGCTGAAAATTCTAGTTTTTAACACACCTTGATATATCACAGACCTTAAAAAAATTCGTGTTGTCCTTCATCAAGATACAAAAATAGTTTATTAATAAAACTAATTTTCAAGAACAGGGATACATCGTTGAGTTGCTCTCTTAAAGAACAGGGACAGCGTAAAACGATTTTTAAAGATGGTCGTGAATACTTTCAAGTGCAGATTGAGACTGAGGAAACGCCTTTCAAACAAAAATTCATCTTAACCAGGCTACAATTTCATAGAAATACAACAATTAATGTTCTGACAACCTTTAGTAGCTATTTTCGAGGGGAAGTAGTATGTTTTCTTTGTCTGAGCTATCCCGTGGTGTAGGCATGCTTGTTTCAAAAAGAAAGACTAAAAAACAAAAACAAACCAGAAAAGAAAAACAAACAGCAAGGAAAACAAAATAGAAAATATTTACAAAAGGTGTATGGGAGATTCATCAGGTAAAGTACCTTTTGAGAGCTTGTCCATTCACCGGGAAGGTGTCTGGCTGTCCCTCTAAATTCTGCAGGCGAAAGGAACTGGGACCTAGTTTTTCAGCAATTAAAAATGGTCCCAACCATAGGTTTTGAAACTTAGTATGTTCTCATTTCCCCTCATGAGGTTTGTCCCACTTAAGGACAAGATCGCCTACCTCAAAATTTCTGTCAAAGGCAGAATTGGAATCAAACCAGTGTTTGACAATGAGTTGATGTTGATCAAATTTTTGTTTTTCTTGAGCCCTTACTTCTTCTAACTTCAGCAAAGCGTTAATCCGATTCTCCAAGGGAGGACAGTCTTCTACTTCCACCTTCTACGATAACTGCAGAGATGGAAGAAGGACATGTGGTGGAAGAATCGATTCCCTGTCGTAAACAAGAAAAAAGGGGGAATTACCAACAGCAGTTCTAGGAGTTACCCTATCAACCCAGATTGCATTAAATAGTGCATTATGCCAATTTTTATGGTTTTTGGAGACCGTTCTCTTGATGATTTTGATCAAGTTTTTATTAGTTGATTCTGCCAAACCATTTCCTTGAGGGTAATAGCTGGCAGAGTATTTTAATTTTATTCCTTTTTCTAGAGAGAAATCACTCATTTCAAGAGATGAAAAGCATTGTCAAATACTAGGCATTCACGAATACCGAAACGAGTGATAATATTTGAATTCAGGAAGGATATTACCTGGCTGGTGTTTACAGCTTTTAATGGTGCATCCTCGGACCATCTGGTGAAATAATATGTGGTTGTTATGATGTATTTATGTTTCTGCGAGGATGTTGGGTTAATTGAGCCTATAATATCGAGGCCCCACTGCTGAAAAGGGGAGTCTACTGAAACTGGTTGCAGCGGGAAACCTGGCTTCTTTACTCGTCCAGATGCCTTTTGATAGATTACACACTTGCGGCACAAGGCATGGGCATCTTTGAAAAGAGTAGGCCAGTAATAACCTACTCTTAATACTTTGTGGGCAGTGGTGTCTCCACCAAAATGCCCACCAACTTCCCCTGCATGTAATTCCAATAAGACTTTTTCTACTTCATCTTTTTCAAGACAGCGCATAAGTATTCCATCGAAATTTTGGCGAAACAAAATACCGTTTACCAGCTGAAAAGAAACAGATTTTAATCTCAGTGCTCTCCTCTTTTTTGGATCAAGGTAACGGGGGGTTAATCCATGTATAAGATAAAATTTGATGTCTTCATACCAAGGACTAGTAAGGTTTTCTGCACAACAGATTTGATTTTGTTCGTGCTAATCTGGAATTAGCATATCAGTTTCATTTTACTATCCTATAGTTGAATCAACAACCAATTTACATAAACCTTGGCCTCTAACAATTTGTGTTGGGTAATTTCTATGTCGTATTCTTGTAAGGATGTGACCCAGTTTGCCCTTCTTTCACCTAGTTCTTTCTGCACTAACAAATTTATGATAGCAGGGTAAGGGACAATGATTTTCGTCCTAAATTTCAGTAGATAAGATCGAAAGTGTTTTACTGCTTTAAAAATAGCATAAGCATGTTGATCCATGGTTGGGTAATTAAGTTCTACTCCCTTGAAGGCTGAGCTCATAAGACCAATCAGAGGCAAACGTGTAGAGGGTGAAGTCTCGCGAAAAATCAGGGCTCATTAGAGAAGGAGCATCTACTATAGATTTTTTTATTGAGTCAAAAGCCTAACTTTCTAAAGGTCCCCAATGGTACTGTACATCCTTTTTTATTAAATTTTGTAATGGTCTAACCATTTCTGAAAAGTTGGGGACGAACCTCCTAACAAAGTTTATCTGACCTAAGAAAGATTGCATGGACTTTTTGGAAGAGGGAGGGGGGAATTTTTGAAATGACTTGGGTCCTTTCAGGGTCAATAATCATCCCTTCATTTGATACAATGAATCTGAGGAGCTTACCTTGTTCTACTACAAAGACATATTTTTTAGGATTTAAAAAATGTCGTACTTACGACATCATTGTAGAACAGATCTTAGATGAGCTAGATAATATCCTTTATTTTTTGAGAAGACGGTTACATCATCTAGATAAACTACTACAGATTGATTGATTAAACCATGGAAAGCGATATCCATCGCTCTCTGAAAGGTGGCACCGGTATTTATCAGCCCAAAGGGCATCTTTCTATAAGCGTAGGTGCCCCATGGGGTACGGAAAGTGGTTTTGAGATGGTCTGGGGGAGACATAAGGACTTGGTTATACCCTGAAAAACCATCCAGGAGAGATAATCTTTCAAAACTAGATACTTGTTGAAGGATCTGTTCCATGGGAGGAACAGGGTAGTTGTCTTTATCAGACGCTCGGTTTAACTTTCGGAAATCGACACATAGTCGGATTTCACCACTCTTTTTCCTTACAGGGAAAATATTAGAGACCCACTGTGTATGTCTTACTAGGAAGATTATTTTAGCATTCAAGAGTTTGTTTAATTCTTTCTTGACTGTTGGTTAGAGCTTCGGGTGCATCTTTCTTAAATTTTGTTGAAAAGGTTGGGTCTAGGGTTTCATAGGAATAATGTGTTGTATGATGTTAGGATCAAAAGTCTTTAGGTCATCGTATGTCCAAGCAAAGACATCTTTGAATTCCTTAAACAACTTAATAAATTCTATGTTTTCTTGCTCAGAACATCCCAACCCCAAATTTATGCACTGTGGGTTATCTCTAGTTCCTAAATTTACTTTTTCATGTGTCAAGGAAGAACTATTCATTTTACAATTCACTGATTTTCTGAATTTATCGTGAAGATCATAAAAATTTTCTAATCTGACCACAAATTTTGGGATAGAGTTTACCATGTCCTATGCAGACTCTGGGGATCTTGGATCTGGTATTACCGTAAAATCGTGAAGGTTTTCGTCATGGGTTCCTTCGTCGATGACTGCGCCCTGGAAAGTCTCTTCCATGTGCAGAAAACTAATGATCTGTTGATCGTCATCGAAGACTCTCCAATTTGTAATGTTGTCCAGGATGGATGGTTTGAACAACAACTCGACAGAAAACGCATTCGGAGATAGGCATTCTGCAGGAAAAAATTTTGAGGCAACATTAGCTAACAAATCAGCCTCAGAGTTATTCAATCTTGGAATAGAATTAATATTAAATGAAGAAAACTTGTTCATTAAATTACATACCTTAGTCTGATAGCTTTTCAGGTGTGGAGATAAACAGTGAATAGAATTTTTTACCTGTCTAACCACAATTTATAAATCACCAAAGATAGTCAAATTCTGAATCTTCAAATCTAGTGCTTTCCTGAGACCTTGCAAGAGTGGCTCGTATTCAGCCGTATTGTTTGTGCATTCGAATTCTAACTGGTAAGAAATCAAAGTTTTGTTGGTTGTTGGATCAATGAGAACGCACCCTGCACCAGCTCCTTCCTTAGATTTAGATCCATCGAAGTAAAGAGACCAGATTTGATTTTCGTCAGGTGCATGTGACCACAGAGAGAAAGTTGTTGACTGTGTGCATGTCATAATTTCGGATTGTTGTTCCGGGTCAATAATGGTAGAAGTTTCAGCCATGAAATTGTCGAAAAAAGTTTCCATCCCCTGTATTTCAGGTGAATTGATGGAAGCAGTGAATGGTTCATTGGGATCATTTAAATTAGTTACCGTGAACTTAAGATAACGCTCACGATTTACCTTGATTCTGTTAGGCTTTCCATTCTCGGGCAGCCACAAGTGAGACCAATCTGTTGCAAAATATCCATGTAATTGTTTAGACCAATCTCTACTTAAAAACAAACCATATACTTCGGAGATATCAATGACAATAATATCAATAACTTGATGGACTTTAGGATTAGATGATAATATGATAAGCACATTTTTTAATTCACCTATTACTTTAACACTAGTTCGATTAAGCTGAATAATTTTCAAGCTGGAAGGTTGAACTTAGGCATTAATTTTTTGACAAATAGACCAAGGCATTGCATTTGACGATGCACCTGAATCTACCATGCAGTTATGTACATTCCTATTGAAAATTTCAAAAGTCAACAAAAAGGGTGGGACATTTCTGTGAGTATTAACAGCAGAAGTTTGTTGTTTTTTAGTCGCAGCCCCAAACTAGTTTATCTACATTTGTTACACTTTTTACAGCAAGGTCTCTTTTATCAGAAGACTCTGGCGTCGTCTTAACGAAGACCTTTTGGGGTGTTTTGGGGCTGTTTTCAGCAGCTTTGTTGCTGTTCGAATTGTTATTTTTGTTGTTTTCTGCAATATTTTGCATCATCTTTTGCAGAAGAAAAGGGAATTTTAATAATTCATAAACAGAAATGTTAGCTCTATGTTTTTTTAGATCCTCAATCAAATCATACTCTAAACTTGGAGCTGATGAATTCTGTTTAGTTTCAATTGATTTAGACTTTTTTGGAGGTGCAGTAGTTCTGATTTCAAAAGAGGATTTATTTGTTTTCTTGCTCCTGGTATTGTAAGGATGCACTGTTTCGAAATTAGCTTGAAAAATGCTATCCGAAAAATGCCCGAAAATGTTGGGAGAGGATTTTTCCTCTTCCACCACCTCTTATTCAGCTACGTCTTCAGGAATCTCAAGAGGAATCAATTTATCATGTGCCTCTAGAATCGTCTGAATAGCAAACTGTAAGCTTTCTAGATTTAGGCCTTCAGAATTTGGGTTAGGTCGGTTTGTGGTAAAAGGCTTCCTAAAAGGGGGTTTGTAAGGCCCTTTGCTTGAAGAAGATTCTTCAGCCAATCTTCTCAAATCTATAACCTAATTAGACAACTTTTGAACGACCTTCTGTAAGCTTTCTAGATCTGAACTATCTGGTTGAGTTTTGTTTTGGGGAGGTCTAGGAAGGATTTCAATTTTCTTCTTGGAGGATGAAGTAGTCTTTGCCTCGTTACAGGTATTGTCTTTTAGACTGAGAATATCTTTCTCGATTTGACTCGCCTCTTCGAAGGCTTCTAACAATGTGACTTTCTTAGACCTTTTTACCCAAATGGCTATGTTTTGGTGTAAGTCTTTCGTGTAATATGCGACAATAAGATTTTCAATAGGCATTGAGTCTGTGGGGATTTGATTCTTTAATGTTAGGAACCTTTGATTAAAGTCTTTTATCTTTTCTTTTGGGTTCATCTTTAAACTAGAAAGTTCCATGACCAGGACTTCAGGAGATTTGTCGTCTTCGAATTTCTCAAGAAAACAGGACTCGAATCTATCCCATGACACAATGGTGTGGAGTTGTTGGGAAAAATACCAGGTAGAGGCATTGCCTTCAAAGGTGTAGGGAAAAATCCTACATACTACATCTTTATGTTCAACACTACAGAGCCTAATGGCTAGCATGAACTTTTTGATATGATCCTCAAAAATCTGCTTGGAATCTGGGTCAAATTTAGAGAGCCATTTCTCTGGATGTTTAGGCAAAGGATGATGGGGCCCAGGTATGGCCACTGCATCTTGATCGAGCCAAGGTCTGGCGGGATTGTTTGTATTGGCCATAGGTGTGGGAGGTGTCAAAGGCTGAGATGAGGAACTGCCTTCATCGGATGATTCTTCTCTAGAAGAAGAAGGTGATGAAGGGGATGGTGATGGTGGAACACCAGATCCTCCTGCTGCAGGAGTGAGGATGTGATCTGGATCCGTAGGGTTTAGGGTAAGATCAGTACCTTCCAGTTGTTCCCTGATATCATAGAAGTCTAATGGTTGGTTCAAAGTCTGACCTGGTTGTCTGATACGGGCCAAGGCACTGTGCGTTCTTATGAGGGATTGACGAACAATTTCTTATACGTCATCCCCTGGGGGGTTTGGAGTTACTGGTTCAACGGTGATCCGTGGATTCTCGTTTGATGTGGTTGTTGTTTAAGGGACAATGTTGTCATCAGAATGACTTCTTGTTACTATAGGTGAGCGGGTAGGTGGGGGAGGAGTCTTGCGACCTCCTCGTGCCATTAATAGTATTCAGGCCCTCCTTCTAGCGACATTTGTTGACGGGAGAAATTGATCGTTCGTCAACTGGAAGAGTGAGTCTGATCTGGGGTTGTCTAATTAACCCAATTCGTTTGGATTGACTCACCCTGACAGGTTTAATGGCTCTGTAGGCCAATCTAAATTCCTAAGGGAAGCGAAAAACACTAAAAGAAATATAATAACTTACTAAATAAAAATCACAGAAATATATATTATCATATTGAAATTTATATAATAGTTCTATTGAAATTTATATAATAGTTATATTATCATATATACAATATATAAAAATCACGAGTTTTAATCTAAATTCATAAAAATCGAATGTAAATTGGTTCTTTTAACAACAGTAATAAAGTAAGAGAAAATACTATTTATTTTTTATTTGTTTTCTCGTATGTATACATTAATAAAATCAAATGTTAAACTACTTTATTAAATAGAAAGATATAGATAGTGGAAATCATTCTATGTATAAAAACTTCTATAATAAGCATGCAAACGAAATAAAATAACAGACTAACCTATTAATGCATCCAACGTCTACACAATAGAGAATATCCAGCCACCTTTACCCGAGAAGTAAACCTGCAACGAAACTTAAGATTGCTCCGAATAAATGCGAAACAATATGCTGGAGATTGAGTTTTGTTGACAGAACATATAATGGACACAGTCACAGTGATCTTATGATTTACAAGTAACTACAATGAGATAAGTCTCCTTGTTAGAACTTGTATTTACACATTCAACAGAAAATTAGAGATAAATCTCATATAATGAATTGAATTGATGATCACCCTGTATTATATCTGAAACACGAGATATGAACAGCATATGAAAAATGAATTATCTCAACTCACAATAAATCATGAAGACAGAAAGCTATCACCATCTATTATTGCATCAAGATAAACAGAACTTAAACTAAAACATGATACACAAAAGATAAAGCTGTAATATGCATTATGTTTCATTCAAGTCTGTGTGTAATTATCCATACTCCAGTCCCAGGCCAAGATGAGGAACTGTTTACAAAATGATAGGTTTATAAAGGCCTCAGGAAAGACAATTGTTTCTGTTCTTGAGATCAAATTTGTTTCAAAAATAAAGGGGGATGCAACCACCCTGATCTCATTAAATCCTCTAAAACTAACAAAAGTTCATTTCTGTTTATTCAAAATACATCATAGATATGACTGGAAGGTCTCAAGAGTGCCTCAAATCATTTTTAACATCATGGATCCCTGAATATCCTGAAAGAAAAAGAAAATAGAAAGATTTCAGATACGATTTATGTCATTAATTTACACAATTCGAATTGATATAATTGGCTACAAAATCTTACGATTTTGTAGCTAGTTATTTAGTAAATGAAATATCATTTTATTTAATAAATAAAACAAACTAATTTGATAATAAAATATAGCTTATTTAACAAACCAAATAATCTAACTTAAGAATGAAAACAAACATGCTATTAATCTAAGACATCATACATGTAACCATGCAATCAACTCGTATCATGAAACTTTGGAGTTTACAATGGTTGTAGCAGCCTCAACGTTTTTAAATATCACATGACCTATGGTTTTACTACGTTTTTGTTTCCCCTGGAGGACAGATTCAAGCCTGTGGTTTTCGTTTGTTAAAACATCGATCTGCTCTTTTAGAACATTAACCCATGACTATAGAAATGGGATATCCATATAATATATTTCAATCCATGATAAAAAGACCTCGCACTGTGACTGTGTGGCATTTGCATTAGAACAAACAAGATTATGGATCGGAGAGCCCTCCATACGGATAGTAGATTTATTGCAGAGCTGGACACCAGGAAACTCTGGATTGTCTTTCAAACAGGGAGGCAAATTATCAACAAAGTTATAGGGTCGGTCAGGGTGTGGCTCGAATGACAAAGGGTCCTCCTCTGCAAGGAATTTTTCAATTTCAGAGTCTGAGCTTTCATTAAACTCGATCATGTTGATCGCGTTTGCATGAGAATTTGTCTTATTACAAAGACTCTGAGAAATTAGCCTGCCAACTCTTTTATTTTCAAAATTGATATCAATATTACTCTTAAACCTCTTTCCTGTAGGTTTCTTTACAATTTTAACACAGTCCTTTGGATGTGTAATCTGTTAACTAACCTGTTGAATGACCTTAGGATCGATCAAAGGTTCGTAGTCAGGGGAAGAGGCACAATTCTGGGGAGGTGAAAGAGATGTCGTCGGGTGGACAAGGGTTTCCTCAACAACGAGTTTATCTACTTCTCCCAATTCAAGGTTACCATAACCATTTCGTGTTATAAACGAATCCCAACAATCATTTTGTGACTCTAACTAATGTATGAGGATGATTTTAATCATGTCGTGATGAAAAAGACTAGAGTCTGACCTCTGTTTCTTATATATTTTCCCCATTTTATAAAGATTCCTGAGCAAGTAATATGGCATATTCAAAGGGAAATTGTTGCAGACCTATCAGCCCTCGGGTCGATATCCGCTTATAGGATTGTTCTTCATTTCCCTTTGAGTTGGATCGGCTCTTTCAATTCCCTGCTTGAATCTTCTTTCTTTTGATCCACAGGTCCTTTCGGAAGCTTCCCTGGCATGAATGGCACTAGGTACAAGCTCCCCCTTCTCTGTGTGACCATCGGCTAGGCTTCCCACTAGCGCTTCTAGCCTTTCACCACTTCACAAGTCGAAAGGTTGGACTTTCGTCCCCTTATTCTTACCAACCTCCGAGACATGAAAATTCAACGGGGTGTTGACTCTCTTCAATGAACAACGCATGTCCGCCTGTTTATTCCACGAGCCCACCTTGCGATTCTGCCACGTGTTCCTCACGCTCCACTTCGCACTTTACCACTTCACTCCCCGAAGTGTTGTCTCCTTTGTATCATAACACCCGAAGTGTCGAGATCCCAAACTCCTCAATACTCCTTATCATAGCTCGCGACCTCGCGACTTGTCCTTCTAATCTCTCAACTCTTCAACTGTCGAGACCTAAACCTCCAATGTGCCCAAGCGCCGAACTGTCGAATTTTGACACGTCATCCACATGGTCCCACAACGGAACTTCTCGCCCTCTCGAAACTTCGCCTTTCATGACCTAGAGTACCCAACCTTTGGGCTCTCACCTCGCGAACCTCCAAGTTCGTGAGATCTCTAGATCTCTTCCACCTATCCTTCCCATATGGATGGCTCTAATCCACTCACCACTTCTCTACTCATCTTTCGCGACTTCGCGAACCTTGATGTAAAACTTTCGACCCTTCAACTCACAAAGCCCCGAAATGAGATTTCGCGAGTGATCCAACGGCCCTGGCTGACTTGGATCCTACGGGCCTGATTTCTTCTGATCTTACACTTGAGGAAAGCTCGTCGTAACATACCTGCTTCTCTACAATATCTGATGGATCTTATGACTTCGCAAATTCTTCTCAAATAATTTCAACCATTTGTTTCTTCCTAGACAATTCCTGCTAATTTAACCAAGTATTTCTCTGCAGAACTTACCTGCCTACAACGCAAACTTGCTACGCCTCCTTTCAATGCTTCAAGGCACCAACCTTCTGTGCTTTTATTTGACAACTTTGAAGACCCTATCCCTCTTGAGCGTTCTCCAACTCCGAGTCTTAAAGAAGACTCCCGCATGCACTCCTTGTGGCGAATCCTTCAATTACTTCAAAGAATTGAAGTCCTTCGACTCTGCGTACTCCCTACAGTAGTAGTCCTTCAACAATTTCTCAGGTTTGCAAACTCTGAGACTTTACTCGGACTGCATGCACCTTGCAAATATCCTGTGCTCAACTTTCACTTATGTGAGAATGAGAACAATTGTTATCCATCCCGAGCTTTTCAGAGATGAACTCTGACTTCTGTCAACGCACTCCTTGCGGACAAACTTCACTGCACTCCTTGCAAGAATTTTACTCACTCGGGTAGAGAAACAATTGAAACTCATTCCTTACTCTCCCTCTCAGATTTCAAACATTTAACAAGAAATCATACACACATGGCATAAACAGCAAATGCATGACAGAAGGAGTAAAACATTCCTGAGAATTACATTCAACAATGCATACACAAAGATTATATGAGAACCATGAGTCTGAATCAAGGCTTTTTGTATTAATCCAAAACTTTTGTACATGGAATTCTTCTACACATCTCTCTGCTTCTTCTCTTCTCTGCTCTATCTTGACAATCATGTTACAACTATACAATGAGGGTGTCTATATCTCGTTTCCCTCTTGCACTCTAAAACTGTCTAATCTAGAATTAAATTATATCTACCTACATTCATTACACATAAAGGCTCCTATCTACTATGGACGAGAGCGGATCGCTCAAGGTCCTTTTACAATAATACAAGCATGCCTCCACTTAATGACTTCATTAACATTTCAAAACATTTTCAAAAAATGTGCTCAGTGCTTTTCCAACTGTCTCTTATCTCTGCATTGTCTCACTGCTAGCTATGCTTGCACGCCCTTGCGATGCTCCTGCATCATACTCCCTCGCTTGAAAATTTTCATGGGCTCCTGTCCATGAGCTCGCGCAAGGTCTATCCATGCTTCTGGATTTCTTCTTCGTTCTCCCAGCTGGCATCTTCAACTGGATGGCCCTTCCACTTGACCAAGTATTCAAAGTATTGCTTTCGCCTGGTCCTCTTACCAACTCTTTTGTCCAGTATGCACTCCATCTGTTGATTTTCTACAACTGGCATTTGTTTTGTCCCCTGAATCTCTAGTTGTTCACTACCTACTTCTACTTCCTCAGCTTTGTAAGGGTAAAAATCTGAGACATTGAATATCAGAGAAATTCTGATCCCATCGGGTAATTCAATCTCATATGCATTCGCCCCAAATTTCTTCAAGACCTTACATGGTCCGATTTTCTTCATCTTTAGTTTATTATATGTTCCACTCGGGAACCTTTCCTTTCTCAAATGTGCAAGGATCAAAT
>SNQJ01S0083594.1:41207-57719 GCA_010110895.2 Picea sitchensis | reverse complement strand
CCTTGGGAATCCATCTTGATGGATTACATGTTTGGCCTTCCATCCACCAAGCAAGGAAATGATTGTAAATTTTTGGTCGTTGACCAGTTTTCAAAGATGGCCATCCTCATAGCCTACAAGAAGAACATCATAGCGACAGATACAACCAAGCTCTTTTTTGAATGAGTATGAGTCCATTTTGGGATACCACATACCATCATCTTCAACCGGGACATCAGGTTCCTCATCACAGTTTGGTCGAGTCTCTGGTCACTGTTGAACACCAAGCTCACCAAATTCACTGCTTTCCACCCTTAAACAAATGACTAAACAAAGGCCATCAATTGGATGATTGTGCACATCCTGCACATGTACAACTCTAATCATCTATGTACATGGGATGAGAGTCTCCCATATCTTCAACACAGTTACAACAGGGCTCTCCATAGCTCCATCGACCATAGCCCATTTCAAGTGGGGTTGGGATTCCAACCCTTGGGTCCCATTGATGTTGCACTACCTCTTGCAACCACACATACAAAATCTTCCCATGTTCATTCTGAGACCGAAAAATCCACCAGATACATTGAGCGGAGTTAGCACATCCTCCAAGATGTCCATGATATTTTGCAGAAAGACAATGCTAAGTACAAGCAATGACATGATCAACACAGGGTTCCCCACCAGTTTCAGGTTGGAGACAAGGTATGGTTACATTTGCAGAAAGAGCGTCTTACAAGGCCCTATCAGAATCTTATCCCACTTCTCTATGGGCCTTACACTATCACCAAGGATGTGGGCAGAAAGGATTTTGAGCTCAACACTCCACCCTTCCTTAGCTTGCACCCAATGTTCAATGTGGACCTCCTTCGGCCATATTTTCCACCATTATTGGACACCTCAGAGATCGTAGAACAATAGACACCAACATAGCTCAACCATGACTACATGGAACAAGCATCCACTGATCAGATAGTGGACACACAAGTCAAGGGAACTCACCAGTAGAGGATCTATCTTTATCGGGTTGTCAAGGCAGGGAAACTCCTCCACCAAGGAAAGTGGCTCACTTGGGGCCAAATTCAGTAGAAGTTTCCTCACCTAATGGGGGAACTCAATGCAATGGATAACATTTCTTCCTAAGGGGGGAGAACTAATTCAGATGGATATTGGTGGCCATCCACCTATTCCAATTGGCTCCTCTTGACAATTTTTAGTTCAACACGTTCTTTTGTATTTCTCTGTGGGTTCTACACTTCTGGGGATTTTTGAATCCCTACACATCTTCCAGTTGGATACTGGTGGCCTCCCACCTAATCCAAATGGATTACTTTTCATGTTTTCATGTCAGCACATCTCTCTATACTTCCATGGTCATTTTGGGACCCTAAACAATGTTTTTTTTGTCTTGTCACGATCACACTATAGACATAGTCAAATCTTGATGACATAATGCGTAGTTCTCGAAAATACCTTTCCAATGGGCTATCAGATGCCTAAAACGAAGGTCGTATGTAAATGATACGACCCCAAGAAGTTGAGGTACCAACTTACCCATAGGGGCGCACATAACTTTTGGCTTTTCATCTCCCAGGGTTAGGTTTTTGGATGTCTAGGGTTTTGGCATTCATGAGTAATGTTAAAATTCCTCTGGAGCCTCATTGTAATCATTTTTCTCAGATGGATGCGTGTAGAAACCACATCTCTTCTCAGAGATAGCTACCACCATTCGAGCAAGTGTTTCAGTTATGCAATTTTACAGTTTCAATCTATTTAATTTATTCAATAAAAGATATTGTTCACTGGATATCTATGTTTTTCTTCATATCTCTGTGTTTATTGTATTCAGTGTTTTAATTAGTTCGTTCCGCTCCTAAATCCGGATCATACCTAGAATGTTCTAAGTGGTTAACCCTTTTGTTATTCCAATGCTTTAGTTTGGTTAATGAGTCAAATTATCGAGATAATCTATTTACATACATAAAATGACCCATTCATGTGAAAGGTGAAATTCAAAAGTACATGGATGAAATTCAAAAGGATATATTCTAATGCCTGGGCATGGAAATCTCTATAAATCCCAATATAAGGCAATCAACCCCCATCACACCTACAAAGGGTTGTTGCTTCCCACAACCATGCATTGATAAATAAACATATCTATAAAAAAAGGGGAGAGTAGGAAAGGAAATAAAGATAACAATGGGGTAATGTATATAATCTCCACTGGGAATATGGGCACCTAATCGATAGTGGAGAAAGGTTTGTGATGTCATAGTGACTCCATCAAGGCTATGGATGCTCATGGGTAGTAGAGGAACACCCAAGGGATATTCTACTTTGTGCTTAGGGAAAAATTTTCACCGTAAATACAAATAATCCCTATGATTATGATTATAACTTGGACCATTAAATTTATCTATAAAGGAAATAAAACCCATTGTTGTGTCCTTTTAGTATAGATCATGAGTTGCTTAAACCTGTGTGTAAGAGTAATATTTGATTCCTTCACAAGGATTTTTTTTTATAGGGGCATACTCCATATAAATACATGGATTTATATGAGGATAAGATAATAGTATTCTTACTTCTTGATTCATATCTCAATAGTTTCTAGCATAGATTCATGGTTGTGCCAAATGTGTCACCATTTGTTAATGCCTTAATTAGCCCCAAGTCCTAAGACTTGGGGACCCCTTTTAATTAATTTATTTTTTATATCATGAGTTTGATCATTAATTTTTATCTTTTTTAATGTACCTTTGTTTTAATGATTTGACGTTTGGAGTTTATGAATTCATGAGTGACTTGTGAAATGGTTTCAGTCTTACTTGAATTTGCATTTTCTTGCTTCTTGCATAAGAATGACAACTGACCTTACCTTGTTGACTAGAATTATTCAAGTGGTTTAACATGTTTTAAATGGCTGCAATTACATAGGTTACACAAGATTCCACCATTAGGAGCAAGTCGTTAATTGTTTAGCCAATGAATTAAGAGCTGGAGACTAGGTGTCAAATTGATGGAGGAGAACCATATACATGTAAGATATATTGCGTTCCTTTTGAATTCATAGGTAGGTTTGTATGCCTTATAATAATTTCCAATTCAAATATCAATATATGATCATGCCTATTTTTCCCTAGGTGTTCATTTTCTTGAGATGTTGAAATAAGGGAAATTTTGTTGTGAAATGGAATCATGGATTAAGATCAAAAGGTTATTTGGAGAGTTGAATGAGGAACTCAAAGAATATTCCATAAATTTATTTGGATCTCTAACATGGATTTGGTATGGATTTTAGTGATGACAATGTGCATTTTTTGGAAATGTCAAAAATAGTGTTAGAGGTAGTTTTATAGGTCAACTATGTCCATTTGGAGCATGAATCAAGGAAATCAAAGACGTGTTTCTGTGACCAACATTGAAAAATATAGAATTGTATGGATAATTTCCTTATATCATTTATAAAGAATGCTTGGTGTGCATTTTGGTAGGCCACCTAGACTTTTTGAGACATTGTGTAAAATAAGGGTACACTTGAGTGTTTTTGGACAATAGAAACTTTCAAGGCCCAAATTGAAAATATGGAAATGTTGAAAGGTGGGGATTGAAAAAAAAAACTCTACAAGTTGAATCACTCAAATTGGATTTGAGATGAACCCTAGACATGCATTTTAGTAAATCAAGAATTGATCAATTTTAGTCAAAATGCAAAAGTCGCTCACTTAGTAGATTTGATTCGGGCAAATGGAGGAGAACTTGAAAATATGAGAAATGGGTTTTCTTAGATATGAGAAGTTATATATACTTTAGGTTACACCTTCTCAAAAGGAGACTTGTATGAATTTTGGTGTTCATTTTTGTACTCCCTTATATATATATATAATGTTTTTAACAATGAGTAAGTTGAAGTTTAAGCAATTGATGCAAATTTGCCAATGCTATATGCATTCTAATAATCAGGGGCCATATGGTGACTATTTTGGAGTATTCCATGTGACCATGGATATTTCATTTATAAATTAGGTGGATATGAAGGTTGCATCAATGAATTGATGGATTTCAACATTAGACACTCATTGGTAAGCATGGGAAGATTTCTATATGTAGGGAAAATGTGAAAGAACGATTTTTTTTCTAAGAATATAACTGTGATCTAGAATCTTGTATAAAACTATTGAATTCATTTCTTATCACTAAAGGACACTTAGTAAATTTTTGAAGTAAAATGATGAACTTTACAACATTATCCTTCTAAGTCACGCATTTGGCATCCAAGGGTGACTTTTACCATTAATTTATTAGTTTCTTGTGCAATTATTTTAGATATGTCAACAAGATAGATTGAAAACCATATAACATAGATGATGATTACAAAAAGAGTTATCAATTTCACTGAAGTGGTGTTCCAAATGAGACTTAGGCTTTGGCCTCGAGGGCTTGTTTGCATGTATTTTTGGAATACAATCAAATTGAATATGGGAATTTTGAAAAACTCTAAACATATTTTTTTAGGGTATATGATAAAAAAAAGACTAATGGATTTCACTTCCAAGGCCCATAATTATAAAAATGCACATTAGAAAGTTTCCCATAAACATGCCATTTTTACTTCCCAATTTAAGAAGGACATCATTCTAAAGGTGGAATGGGGTGTCTGGTCACTCACTAGAAATATTATCATTTCATATAGACCTTGATTTTAATGTTTTTACGATATAAGGTCAAATAAGTGAGTTATAGGTTTGTGTAGCTGAAAAACCATGGTGAGCCACCAATGCTCATTTTAATTAATTTTTAATTCTTTAATGAGAAATCTCTTGATTTAATTTTTAATTTTCATTCAAGCATGAGGCTATGCAATGAATGTTGATCCTTAAATGGAAGATATTTTTTATTTTTCTTGGCTCATGGAGGACTATGAAGGAAGTGGAGTTTTGGTGACTTTCCATGGTTGTGGACGAACTAGAGGAGCCTTACAAGAACCCAACATCTGATCAGACTCAACAATTTTCATATGGATGATAAAGTTATGTTCCAATAGAAGGAGTGATTGTGTGAGGGAAATAAGGAATGAATAATGTTTTACATTTTTCAAACCAATCCATTCCACTCTAAATTTCCACTTCCACTATACTCTCTAGGTTTAGAAACTCAACATTGTTGAGGAAAATATATGAAATGATCTTACTTAAACATTTTCAGATCCTTCTCGGCTAAAGAAATATAGATGGGAATATCACCCTATGTTTATAGCCTTCAAAAGTGATATCCTAATTCACAAGTATTATTTACAAGTGCTTAGGATATTTTTTTATAATTAAAAGCTTGTCGAAAAAATCATTTTTTTATGTAATTTCCTGAACATATCAGATGCTGAAATAAATATAGAGACATAAGTAAAGACACCAAGTCAATAATCAACACACGTGAGACATAAATCAATCATTTATTTCATCCCAATTCATCAAAGAATAATTCTTTTTACAAAATTTCCCGAGGAAGTTTTGGACCAAAGTCAAACTTAGACGTCCCCGATGAAACATACAAAAGGACTTCTAACAGAAAATCAAAAACTGAACTTGAAAAGCTGGATCACCTTGCCATATATTGCTTCCCACTAAACTCTACACAATAGCCTTTGTCAGTGATGAAAACTAATTCAAAAACTAACAAGTCTACACAGACTATTAAAGATAGATCAACACCTCTGAAAAACAAGTGTCTGAATGATGTAATTCAACCCCGAATCTTGATGTCTACAATAGCACCCTGCTATCATAAAAAAAAATTAGGCTTGTAATGGATTAATGAATGAATGAAAACTGAATTATCTCAACACAAACACAAAGAGCAAACCGTAGTATGCTTCTCCTTCTATTCTCCTCTTGTTCCTCCCTTTCCTTTTTCCTTTAAGCAAATTAGAATTGGTTGAAGTAGTTGAACTACTTCCTTAGTTAAGTTAACTAAAACTCAACCAAATTTTTAGTTAGGGGGAAATGTAATAAGTCATAATAAGGGTTTTAAATAAATAATAACTAGTAGGTGGGACCCCTTGTGTCTCCCTTTAGATTTTAACAATCATAACACAACTTAGTTAATTAAACAAAACGTCCCTCCTTGTGACTCCCNTATTCTCCTCTTGTTCCTCCCTTTCCTTTTTCCTTTAAGCAAATTAGAATTGGTTGAAGTAGTTGAACTACTTCCTTAGGTAAGTTAACTAAAACTCAACCAAATTTTTAGTTAGGGGGAAATGTAATAAGTCATAATAAGGGGTTTAAATAAATAATAACTAGTAGGTGGGACCCCTTGTGTCTCCCTTTAGATTTTAACAATCATAACACAACTTAGTTAATTAAACAAAACGTCCCTCCTTGTGACTCCCATCATCACATTCATATTTGACAATTTATCTCAATGATATTTGAAATTATTTCCAAAATATAATACTCATATATCCAAAAATAACATGCTGTCCAAAATTTCTGAAGTCAATCGTTCTCAACAATAAATAAATAAATAAAAACTTAAAATCCATATTTCCCACTCTGAGATGCAATCCTTCCCTTGTTGCTGCTATCACCTTTTGATCTCTCTGAATTTGCCTTTGGCTGTGCTGAGCCTTTAGGCCTAATCTCGCTGATCACATGAGAGCAATCATCCCTCAAATGCATTCGGGAGGACACAGATTTATCAGAGCCATTGGAGGGCGAGGAAGGGGCAACAATGGCTTTTCCTTTTTCAGGGGCATGGTGGGCCTTGGTTTTCAACCTTTTACTTGCATGGGAAGACTGAACTGATGAGTGGGCAGGGGCAACTTGGACAATTTGATTGATAGGTGGGGGAGTAGGTAAAGAAAAATTGGGCCAACCACGATGTTGGGAGACGACCGGGTGGACAATCTCTTGCCATTCGTCATTTTCGAGAACCTCGGGTTGTAATGAGACATGAGGGGGAACGAGAATACCAGGGGCTTGTGGGGCTTGGAAGGGAGGCCTTTCAGGCCTAGGTTGGACCACTCCTTGCCCAATCCAAGTTAAAAACCCAGCCTGAAATAGCTGGCCTAACTCTTGTGAGTCAACATCAAAGTGAATAGAGAATCTTGGCCTTCTAGGGACCCTATTCCAATTACCTCTTCCTCGGTTACCTATGCCATGGATACATCGGTTGAAAAATCTCATTACTGTATGCATGATTGATTAGCAAATAGTTTATTTAACAACCATACATGACAACTCCTTTTAAAATCTGAAATAAATTTTGGCTCAACAACGTATCAGACTCATGCAATCCAATCCATACAAATTGTTTAATCGTTATGAATGAGCAGGGGGTGAATAAAGGTTCTGGGATATGCGAGGAGGTTGTATTGAGCAAAAAATGTTAAAATGAGGGGGACAATATCATGGTTACTGCTCATAGACAACAACAATCAACTGCAATGTAAACCAAAGAACATATCATTGTAGTCCACCTAAGAAACTGCGATTCCAAACCGTTACAATACATAATTCTTCTTAACTGTAATTAAAATTTACGAACAAGGAGTGGATAATGAATATGGGAAGGCGAGGGGATTGTAGTTAGAGAAAAGTGAAATAATGGTAAGGGAAAAGAGAGGATACTATTCATAAAACCAATTAAGTGATCCATAAAAAAATTCTGTATTTAATGAAATCGTTTCAACACTCACCAACAATTTTTGTGATCAATTAAACAATCACTGTGTGTAATTTAACTATTAATGTGTGTTGAACTTGCCCACTATTCACATTTAAATCCCTAACACTTTTAATTAACCACAGTGTCATCATACTCAAAATAATATGCCTTCCAAAACAACTGGTAAAAGAATTCTGTTTACTCTCACTTCTTCTTTTAAACATTTAAAATAATTCCAATGAACAAACATTCATCTTGTATTGACTTTGTTCAACATCCAAACCATCAACCACTGTCCATAAATTAATTTCTCAAAACAAACACATACACAAATTCTTTTAAAATCCCGCACTATTCCATTCCTCTAATCAATTTAACATTTAAATTGTAATGAAACCATACTATTATAAAACCAGTGCCCATCTCTGATACGATGCACGATATCCATAAAACATACACAACAGATAGCCAAGTCACAACTATCACGATTTTGAATTGCAATAATCCCGATTGGAAATTAAAACACACAGTAATCAACACACATCATTTCAACTTAACCATGCTATAGGAAACCCACATAGACCAACGCATAATGCAAGAAGCATCGTTGTGACTTAATCAAGCATAAAATAATGTTGGGTTAAAAATCTAATAGTTACAACACAAGAGACAACGACTGTGTATCCAATTCCATTTCTCAAAACAACCAATTAAACATGCTGAGCTATCAATTCAACTGTCATCATAAACAATGCAGTGACTACCTACCGATAATAAAAACCACTGTCAATGCTATTAACATAGACAAATCAATAATCACCACTGTCGACGCTACTCCACCAACTCATAACAATCAACAATATACCTGACTGATTTGTTATCGAAAATGACTTTGAATAATCAAGGGTGGGCTATGAGTAATCAAGGGTTCGCTCTATGGAAGAAACAGAGGAAGACTGGAGTCGACCACCAAAAACAAGTGAGAAACCTTCGATACAACACTATGGACACACAGGCCATACCACCAATATATTTTCAAGACAGGATGACAATTCACTAGGTAAGAGAGACTATGTACAGAGGAGGAGAGGCTTCTTATTTGCCCGTAATAACACCGAGAACACGTGGGGCATAACCCTCATGGATTTCCCAATCAACCCGCATAATATTGATATAAAAACAGAGCCACGAAAAAGAAACCAACCCTAAAGAAAACATCCTGGCATAATAGCCACCACAACCAAATGTGCAGAAACCACAATCATACACGAACCCACAACCAGGTGAAAACGCTAACAGTGACCCATGGTGGTTCAAAATCAAACGAAACAACCAAATACGACTGGGTATGTTTACAAGAAACGTGTGGAGACGACCATAAAGTCTGGACCGAATGAAACTCTCCAAGCAAAACCCATAAGACAACAAAGAGCTTTCATGGCTTCCACCGCACAAAATCATAAATGAAATCATGACTTCAACTATCCAATCCTTTCATTTACAGTGAATACACACAACTGACCATTCCAAAGAAGTATCACAAGTTTACATAGTTGTCAGTCTCAAGAAAATCACAAACCAATACATCATCGATCCAATATCTATTTCATAACTAGAGCGAGTTCATGGATGGAGGAAAAACATACCTGTAACAAAAAATCCTTAAAAACACGAGCTCGATCGAGCAGTTCTTTCCTTTCCTGAAAATCGGAGCTTAACCACAGCGAAACAAAATTGAACAATAGCCAAGCTAGGGTGACAGCCAGTGGGAGAGGTTTGGAGTGATGTGCAGTAAATGCACGTCGCTTCCATCCTCTACTCATTCAATTCCTTAGTACACGCCAACCAACCCTCCATTAATCCATTCAATTAATCTATGCATCGAAACTAACATACATTACTTGCCAAATGCGCCACCCCATATCACATTTAACCATTTCCAACCATACCATAATGCATATCAATTGCGTTTTCATATAAATCAATCAATCGTATAGCCACTAAGTTTTTTAGCTAGGACTAACAACAATCATTTTAATTTCATTTGCATATAATGTAGCATATCATAACATTGTATAGGATAACTTCTTTCCTTGGATTTTTTCCATATTTCTTTTATCTTTTGTCATGACTAACATGTGCTTTGTGCAGGTGCAACATGTAACATATCATGGTGCTAATAGCAATGTGATAACGGTGGATATAAGCCATTCATCCAATATGGAATTTAGAGCTTAGAGCAATTATAAACAACACATAATACACATTATCCATCTGCTATTATGTCGCAAATAAAACCAAGATTTCATAAATCATGTACAACCCTGTAAGCAGTGTCGAACAACAACATAAACATCAAATAAGAACCATATCTGATCTTCCAATCTACAAGGGGGTCCCACCTACTAGTATTATATATATCGTTAGCTTATAATAATAGGATTTAGCAATACTTTGTGGGAAAAATCCTCGTTGCGATTTTTATCGTCAACAAACATATTTATCTAAAAAACTCTATTGGCACCAACAACCAATTACCCCATACCATCCATACAAGTTGCTAAGACAAGATCAATGGGCAATGTAAGTGAGTCAATGCATGTAGTTTACAATTCACCTTGAACGAGATCCATATTCAATGCTTAGTTGTTGTAGATAAGATTTTGTCCATGTTTTCTTGCAAACACATGGATGTTTGGAGCCATTTCAACTAGCAGGCATCATCAAAGGTTACTTGAGACTAATGCGCACCAATTCTACCATGTCAAAAATGCTTTTCTATCTAAATTCATGCTATAACTCTTTACCACATTTTTGGCATATTAGAGAATCCATTGCTACATTAGTATTTAAGCGTCAAGGGGATTTCACAGTGCAACATATGAGATTTTTGGGATCAACTACGTAGAGTAAGTTATTAATATATGACCCATATCCATGAGTATTAGTCGCAACTGACCATTTTCTCATGATTTTGAATAGTCCACTTAACACTCATTGTATCAGGTGATGCTCGCAGGGCTGAAGAAGTGGGATTGAAACTAGAGAAATGAATCACATGTCATCAATCATCACTGTCAGGGCTTGCATGTGGTAACTAGGACTTCTCGAGAAGTCACCCATCCCAAGACTCATCTGGCTCAAGCACACTTAATTGTGGATTTTTCCCCATAATCAATCCCAATTAGCTTGCTACCCCATTTGCAAAATCTTAGCAAGTATTGTACTTTTTGAACTATTCAGTTAGAACTCCCTTCACTCTTAGTATTTAAGCATCGAGGGGCTTTCACAATGAAACATATGAGATTTTCATGATCAACTACATAGAGAAAGTCATTAATATATGACCCATATCCATAGTCTTAGTCGCAACTGATCAATTTCTCATTATTTTGAATAGTCCACTTAACACTCATTGCATCAGGTAATTCTCACAGGGGTGAAGAAGTGGGATTGAAACTAGCAAAATGAATTGCATAGAATCAATCATCACCTTTGTGAATTGCACCTAGTAACCATGACTTCCCAGGTGGTCACCCATCCCAAGACTCCTTTGGCTCAAGTGTGCTTAACTGCGGAGTTTTCCCCACAATCAAGCCTACTTAGCTTGCTACCCTATTTGCAAAACTTAGCAAGTATTGTGCCTTATAAGCTACTCAATTATAGCTCCCTTCACTCTTAGTATTTAAGAATCAAGGGGCAAGGATAATTTTAAGGATAGAGTTTTATTTTAAAATGTAGAAACCTTGACGAATCATACCAGTCCTTAATATGCACACTATAAAATATTTGGTGATATTTTTAAAAAATATTCAAATTTCTAAGGATTTTATATAGTTTGTATAAAATTTTGGCAATTTTTAAAGTAAAATAATTTTATCCTATAGAATTTGGGCAAATCGTTTTTAGAAAAATGGAAATTAGTGATTTTGTTTTTGGGGAAAAGAATGGAAAATTATCCCATGGGCGATATATAGCCCCTAAAATATTCCCTATTGAGGGGATTTCACAGTGCAACATATCATATTTTTGGGATCAATTGCGTAGAGTAAGTCATTAATCTATGACCCATATCCATGAGTATTAGTTGCAACTAACCAATTTCTCATGATTTTGAATAGTCCACTTAGCACTCATTACATCGGGTGATGCTCACAGGGTTGAAGAAGTGGGATTGAAACTAGTGAAATTAATCACATAGCATCAAGCATCACCTTCGAGGCTTGCAATCAGTAACTGAGACTTCCTGGGAGGTCACCCATCCTAAGAATTCTCTAGCTCAAGTGCTCTTAAATGTGGAGTTTTCCCCACAATCATGCCCACTTAGCTTTCTACCCCATTTGCAAAACCTTAGCAAGTATTGTGCCTTATGAATTCGAAGCATCTAAGATAGGGTATCCAAGATTTGGTGAATTGGAAGGCCAAGATCCATATGTAAGTTTTATAAATAGAATTTTTGCAATCATGCAAGGGGTTCTCTTCTAATCATTTTAATATATCTTCATGTGTTATTAAGAGACAATGTTAACTTGTCTTCTCATACTCTTGGAAGTTGTGACTGGTTGTAGACGTTTCTCACCTTTCATACTTTTATTGAATCTTGTAGGCATATATATTGCAATCTACCAACTATTCTCATGCTTGTGATGCATGTTCATACTTATCTTATGCATTTCTAAAAAATTGACGTGAAACAATTTATCTCTTAGTGACTTGTAGATTATTCCCGATTTATTAAAGTTGTTGTAGCTTTTCATAGGTTGTAGTTGGTGGATTACTCCCCTTGTTATTTGTGTTTCATCTTTCTTTCACGTCAAATGGTGCTCTAAAAGCTCCTAGCCAAGATTAAATTAGTTTCATTTTTCATTTGCAACCATTGTTTCATTTCATTTTGGTACATAAACTAGTACTATCGTAATTGGGCCATAATCCAAGGGTTTTCCATCTCAATAGACGAAGGCCTAATTAGGCCCTTTTTTCAAGTGAACATGTGAAGTTAACAAGAGGCATTTACCTCTGTCAATGATGGTTAAGAGGAGAATTTTTCATCCTCCCCATCTAGGGTCAAATCCCACTTCTAACATGCTTTCCACTTGTGAGCTCATTGAGGCTGGCAAGTTACCAACAACCTCACTCTCACTTAAGTTCTTGAGTGTGGGATGAGATGTTTCTAGACATGTTATCCCAAGGGGTTAGCTCAATTGGTTATTGCCAATATCGTTGAGTATTTGGATAGATCCATACCAACAAGTGCCTAGTTTGAATCCCCTGGGTGAGATGTATTGTTCTACATCAACAAGTTTACTAGGGATGTTATTCATGAATGTGGGAAATTATCCCTTGGCTTTACCTTGGCAAACAAATTAATCCATATACTATATGAATTTAGATATATGGATATGTATTCATATAATATATGGGTCTATCCATATACTATAAGAATTTAGATGCATATCGTAAATAGATCAATGTACAATAAATCCATACATAATGTAGGTGTATGTGCATATTGATTAATATACTATATGCATGCATGATTATGCATAATAATGATGGGTGCTCATGCCATGTTAGTGAGAAAAGAGCCTAGGCGATTAGCTCAATTCATTTTCATTGATGTTGTTGGGCATTTGTTGTATTGCATGTCAATAGGTTCTCAATTCGAATCCCCTTGGGTGAAGTGCACTAGTCTACCCTAAATCTTTTACTAAGAATATCATTTATAAACGTGGGAGTAATTCCTTGAATTTCACCACAAAATTTTATATGGAAAAAATATTAATAGAAATCTAAATCTATATTAATCATTTAACTTAATGAAATAATTAAAAATACTTTGATAATATATTTGAATAGAAATTAAAAAAAATTCAATTATATATATATATATAATTTTTTTTAAACAATATTTTTTTTTTAAATGTATATGTCTATAATAGTGTAACACTTTGATTTAATTCACCATATTTCTATATGAAAATTTGTACTTATGTAAAGCACAATTTATATTAATATCTATCTTTTAAAAATAATAATATGTTATTAATATCAAATCAATAAATTCACCAAATCAACGAAAGTACATTGTAACTGCTCATGCACAATTTGAGGGCTTACAATATATATCAGTGAGACAACTATAAGCAATTGTACAAACGTCAAAAATCTATATTTTGGCAATATGATATATATTAAAAATAAATAAATGATAATTAATACACCGATTTTATAAATATACAATCATTAACATAATTCTTTATGATTAGTCTCCTTTATGGATAATATACTGTGTAATTACGTTTTATTGTATCTTATCTTTTGTCCTTTAAAAATGTTTATGGTTTAAAATTGGTTTTTCTAGTGGGATTCACTTTAGTTTAAATTATGCATATTATTAAATATATTTCAGTTATTAAATATATTTCAGTGTTTATGGTTTAAAATTGTTTTTTCTAGTGGGATTCACTTTAGCTTAAATTATGCATATTATTAAATATATTTCAATGTAGGAAAATGACTAGGATGGATTTATTGGGTCATTAATCATTAGGAAGTCGAAAAAATCTAATTTAGAGATTAAAAAGTATGAAATTTAGTTTTTGTCAATAGGTTCCACCTTGGGTGAAATTACGATTTCTCGCCAAACATGGAATTTGGGTATAGAGAGTGGTTTGGATGGGTTTTATGGTCAATGATAATCATGTAGTAAGCAACTTCCAATTTTGAGTTCTATAGGTACAAAAACATAGTGGGACCCACTTTAGGTCAAATTATTTATATAGGTGAAATGACCTATATGAAAGCAAGGACTCGTTTATAGATGTTTTTTAATCTAATAAATCATCATGGAACTAAGGGAATTCAATTTGAAACTCCAAAAGTATAAAAATGCAACTATTAAAAAATCTTTCTAGAATGTTAAGTTTCCTATTTGATTTAAAAAAGGCATGTTAGAAAAGAATCAAAATCCATCATACAACAAGTTGTTGGAGATCCCTCTATGTCTGCTGCACATCGCCTTTGACACAAATCATTTTGATTTGGTATGCAGGAGATAGAGCAATATGAATCTCAAAAACCAAGGAGGAACATGCTTCTAATGGTTTTTTTTTTGGTATTTTTCAATGTAAATTCAATTAATCTCAAAAACACATTGCCTTTGACACAAATCATTTTGATTTGGTATGCAGGAGATAGAGCAATATGAATCTCAAAAACCAAGGAGGAACATGCTTCTAATGGTTTTTTTTTGGGTATTTTTCAATGTAAATTCAATTAATCTCAAAAACCAAGGAGGAACATGCTTCTAATGGTTTTTTTGGGTATTTTTCAATGTAAATTCAATTGAACAATTTTTCCTCACTAATCCACCACTTGAGAAATCATTTTATGAGATTGTTGATAAGGCTAAAGATACATATGACATGGTTTTTTTGGCCTCATGTAGAGCACACAAGAAGCATAAAAATTATGAACATGGACCACACTTGCATGCTTGTTTATCGAGTTTTAGTGTCTAAAATCTAGAGCTGAGACATGAATTTTTAGGTTTGGGAATGAAGATCATTAGTCTTAGTTTTTAGGATCCAAAATGCATCACAATGGGAGAACTTTGTAGAGGTAGTTTTCATAGAGAAACTTCTTCCTTGTATTTGCACTGGAAAATTCTTTATATCTACTCCGCTATTCTAGAAATTCTTCAAAGAAAATATCAATCTTCATGAGACTAGCCTATGCTTGAAATTTTACTATCCAAGATTGATGGTAGCTCCCACTGTGAACAAATAAATTTGCAGCTATGCCTTTTCTCCTCCACAAGTTGCACAATACATCATTTTGCATGATTTCGAGCTCTACCAACATTGTCGCAATGAGAGGAAGACCATATGCAATGAGTGTCTGATTCCAACATCCAAAAATGAGCAATTTCACCGAAGTTAGAAATGGAAAAATGTGTTGATGGTGGTTAAGATGGATGACCCATGGTTAATATGGACAACCTACATTATATCCACAAGAATAGATGAAAAACCATGATGGCCTTGCAGTGGTCAAAGGAAAGATAAAGGTGAGAGGCTTAGTATGCCATGAACAACTACAATTTACCCACTCAAATAGATGAAGGAACCACATCATCTCACAACATTATCATGAAAGGGGAATGCCACATAAGTGTTTTTTTGAGCCCTCTTCATCCCTTCTATCCTTTAGTCATTCGACAATCCATACAACATCAATTGGGGGCTCATTATAACAAAAATATTGTAGGCGTTGTGGTGAAGGCTCATGTCACCCACACATTTTAAGTGATGGCTAGGGTATGGTATAGTCTAAGGTATAAAGTCAATTGGGTGTAGCTTGAGTGGCGAAGAGGAAAAGTTGTTTCCTCCTTTACTTGAGTTCAAATCTCACTTTGTGACATGTTTTCTCTTCATGAGTTGATTGTTGTTGAGATGTTGACTTGGCCTTGAGCCCCAAAAAATCTAATTTACCTTGATTACCATCCTCAAAATAAGAAAAATCCCTAATAATTTTTCATGAAAAATACATTTTACTTAAAAAAAATACTTAAAGATAAATAAATAAAAATAAAAAAAGTAAGTAAAAAATATTCCAAGACATAAAACATAAGACAGGTGGAGCATGAAATTCACAGAGTATGTGGGCCATAAAAATCTCATGAAATATGAAAACTTTGGAGGATGGATCCCATAACTCGAATTTATATGCTTGAAATAAGGGAAATAGCTGCAAAGCAGCTAGTCCCTGCCTCTTATGTATTTTAAGTAAGGTGCATATGCCAAAATAACATTGTTGGAAATGTATTATTATTAAAATTATAAATAATTAAAATAATTATTTATTAAT
>SNQJ01S0083594.1:6366-41197 GCA_010110895.2 Picea sitchensis | reverse complement strand
GTACTAATGGGAAATGTTATTTCCCTTGCAATCAATGTAAGGGCTTGAAAAGAAGAATACTTGTAAGGAAAACAACTGAAATACATTGTTTTACGTGTGGGAATTGTGAAGGGGGGCATACATCTTATCCCATGGTAATTTATCCATTATATATGTCTTTGTATTGATTCTATTTATAAACTTTTCTTTTGTTTTAATTTTTTTATATACAATAATGTTATTGATTGTTTGTAATTGTAAAGATAAATCCTCCTAGGTGTTTGTCGTTAGATAAATATCTTTCAAGTAGTAGTAGAAATACTATTGTACAATATGTGGAAGATGGTATGAATATTGAAGATCACATCAATCCTATAGAAGAAGATGACACCAATAATATTGTTGAGATGGATGATGGGACAAATAAATTGATCCAAGACATATGTTCTCCTATCGATGAGGAAAACGGTGATGATATTTATGATGTACATCTGCATGAGAAGAAAGAACAACCCTTTTATGAAGGCTCAAGAACAAATATTCTCTCTACTATAATGTTGTTGGTGAACTTGAAGATATTGAATGGTTTGTCAAACACTTGTCTCACACGTATCCTAAGGTACATAATATAATTCGTCACATATTGTACATAAAGGTGCATTCAAGAAGCTTAGGAAAGGAGGTATTTGATGAGTATAGGCACTTCCTCCTGTTACGGAAATATTCCCCTATGGATAGGTGAACTTTCCCTTGAATTACAAACCCCTCTACCAATACATAAAATCACATTTGGACACTACCATTCCTATAGATTCATTTTATCCATCGAAAAAAAGAGAAGGAGGGGAAGTATGATGTACCTTGTTTACGATGTTTGTCCAAGATGCTCCAATCCAAAAGCTCCAAATAGTACATGCGATGGAAAGAAAGAAATAAGCAAATATCTCCTACTCTAATGGATTAGACAAAATAAATCGATCTATGAAGATTAGGACAAGCACAGACAATCACATGTAAACACATACTTGAAGGAAATAGGCCAAGTATATTAATGAGAACTTCAAAATGAAACTTACAATCTTCAGATGATGTTGCAGCAGCCTCTCCAAGTCCTCCTCTTCCAACCCTTGCTTGAAAGGTCCACAATCAAAATAACAATGCTTTGTTGATTTCTCCTCCTTTTCACCGTGGGAATGCCTCCATTTATAGGATTTGAGAGGCTCAACTACCTAGGGTATATTTGAAATTAGTTGAGGATATGGCTCCAATAGTTGTGATATCTTCCTTAGATGCATCCCTGGAGTTAGATTCAAACCAAACTAACTCAATCCATCCATAGTTGTCTTTAGAGGAAAGTGGGATTTCCTCTAAGATTCCCTCAACCAACTCAATGCTCCCTTAGGATGGACAATAGAGTGCTACAACACTCCCCTTAAGATGGACAAGAAGCACTAATGCTCCTTGTGTATGATCAGGGGAATGATGATATTCCAAAAATTTCACCAAGATGAGTAAATACCTAGTAAAAATATGTGTTCCAATTGTCAGATGATGGGGCTTCTTCTTCTAACATGTTTTAGGGGTTATAGCAAGTGTTTTCATCATGTCATTTGAGATGCGACACTTAAGAAAAGAGAATGTGACACTTATGACACTTGTGACACTTGGAACACTTGTGACACTTGGAACACTTGTGACAATGAAAGTGCGACACTTACGACAATGTCGAAGTGAGGAATTTTGATGTGTAATAGATTTCCCCCCAAAGTGTGAAGTCAAAAAAGGAATGTTGATGGCTAAAACACTTCGTAGATTCTTCGAAGCAAGGGTATGGAGTTTGAGAACCTAGTAGAAGTTGTAGACAAACATAAAACAATGTTAACATGTGTTCCAATCCCAAGGTAGGCATACTTATGCTTGGAATACAAATGACTCAAAGCACAACCACCAATAAATACATTGTGGATCCATGATGATATTGACTAAGGGGATGGCCACCAAAGATCCAATGTGGATCCATATGTCTATGACCTGACTTGATCGCATCCATGAAAGAATACATAGTGGAGCTACTATGTGATAAGAACATAGCCACATACCAATACAAAGTGGATCTATGTTAAAACATGTATATCAGTCAAATAATCACCATTGCAACCTGGGTAAAATGTATATGCAGATGAATACTCAACCCAGGGTCTTCGTCCTGATCCTATAACAATACAATTATATCCATTTGAATAGATGATTTGATGTCGAACATGACATAAACCACTTGATTATTGTTCATTGAGGTATATCGTTAACAAGTGCGAGAGAAATCACCATTGATGTCGATGATTCTCAAGGTACTTTAAAGTACAATCCAGCGAATGTGAATAATGAGTTGAAGTCAGACACTCATGGAATCAATCATTCATGGGTCATTAATGCATACCCATTGTTGAATGCAAGGAGGCCTTCCATTGAGGCATCCAGGTCCCAAGGTACTAATGTGTTCTTAATTCTATTTCCCAGATAATTTGTTGAAGATGATAGAAAATACTCGTCGAAGGAGGGCAATGATGTATCCCTCATCAATCGACACGAAACTCATCACGGGAAAGTGATAAGATATAGTAGATGAAAATGGACTGACACGGGTATCGGCATTGGAAATATTGTAGATGGCTGGATTTTGAGGTGAATACTTCCCTTGAACACTAAGGCACGATATAAGACTTGGAAGCATAGACTTAGAGTGGACATAAACATAATGTGATGAGTGTTGGGGAATTCTTTGGATGGGCCAAAGGAGTAGAAATACTCATAGGATTGGTTCAGTGCAGAGGCTAATGGATCATCCAAGTGTATGGTGAGGTGAAAACAAGTGTCATGTTCAAGGGAGACCATAAGATATTCCTTAAAACATCTTAAGAAACTTGACCCACTTCTTTCAATATTTCCCCCATCCAGATAGAGGAGTACCTATTTTTCGTTTAACGAACTCTAGGAGGGTAATACATGCTCGATATAACTCACCTTTGGTAAGTTCCTCTTTCTTTATTTAACGAACTGGAAAAAGTTATGGTTTTTCCCTAGATGGGCCCTTCAATGTGTAATTTTGCAAGTCCAGAGAAGGAAAACTCGGTTGTTTTTCATGTTTAGGGAGTTTGAAAATAACTTAAAGAAGACTCTAAGGTTGTCCTTTTTCGTGATTTTAGTCTCCGAGGTTCAAAAAATTATAAAATTATACAACGTCGAACTATTCTATCTGAGATTGACTAGAGAATTAATTTTTCATAGTTAGTCTATTAGGACCGAAAAAGGGGTAATCGACCACCCAACAGATGTCTCTTCATAGTTTAATGAGCTCAAACTATGACAATTTTTTCTCAATAACGTCACAAGGTCATCAAAATATGTATGCTCCGTAATTTCCTATGTAATCAAGTTATTAGGGTCAAAAAAATGTCAGCAGTTTCTTTAAAAATCGACAATAATTTAGAAAAAAAACTCAAAAATAAATATTATAAATGTGAAAAAGGGGTGTAAATGACTCTATTTGGATATATTAAAAAGTCAATTAGGGAAAAACAAGTCATTTTCACCTTTTATTTTACCATTTTCCCTTTTTATTTGAGTTGTTTCCCCTTTGGAGTGATTTTTTTGGCGTTGACTGCGGGAGATACAGGCGACCATTCACAATTCTGTCTGGATCAGGTTGGTACTTTGGCCTTTCTCAGTCATTTGCATGTCTTTATATGGCCTTATAAATCCATAGAGAATTGAAGAGGATCGACGCTCCCTTAAGAAAGTGAGGGGGGTGTTGTTCAAGATTTCAGTGCCCTGGTAGGCCTTCTAGGGGAGAGCTAGCGCTCTATTTTTACTTTCCAGGGAGTGTTGAGCACAAAAAATATTTTTTTATTTATTTTTAGGCTGTGAAAAACATTTTTTTCTTGAAACTTGCCTAATGTGGTTCTTTTGTGGATTTTCAAGTTTGCATTAGCCAATATGATTGAGTGGAAGGAAAGAGAACATAAATTCGACGATATGGCTGCCTTACAAGACCCTCAAGCAAGGGTAGCTCTACGAAACTGTGGGTTGTTGAAGTACTTCAAGCTACAAAACATGAGAAAATAATTTTTTTTGCTTGAGTATCTGATTGGGTTATGGGACAACGATGAGAAAGAATTCTGGATAGGATATCATATGCTTGAGATCAAAATTGAGGACATGTATTTTCTTACATGGCTCTTGAAGAGGGGAGCACTCATCCTTTTGTATGGACACTGGTCTACTCCACAGCCGACAGAGGCATATGTTTTCAAGTATTGTGTGTCAGGATCACGCTTGGTAGGGGGAAGAATCATCATCAAAGATGTGATGGACCTATCTCTACGATCCATTTTCTTCGTTATTACTAAACTGGCAGGAAGCACCAGTTCCCACCTTTCTTCCAAGTCTCATATATCATATGTTATTCAGTGCTTGGATCCCATGATTTTTAACTAGAGTGTAGGGTTCTTGAAAAACATCAAAGAGAATATCTCTAAGTGTATAATAGGTAGACAGAAACAATTTGGATACAGATATTTCTTGGTTTCATTCTTCCTAGAGAGAGTACCACAGATGCAGCCGCAAGTTTCATCGATAGCACGCCCCACATTTGAGCCCCAGATGAGGCGATGGATGAGTCTTTCACCTCGGTTGGGGAATGAATCCTCAACCTTCTGCTTTACCACTAACTTCTTCGCATGGTGGAGAAGACAACTCATGGTTATAGAGGATTTCCTGTATGTCGAAGTTAAATTTAGGGGCAACGCAGATTTATTGCTCCCCGAAGAGGCACAATGGGATCCATCAGGTAAAATACGAAAGATCATGACCTTGTAATAGTATTTTTTTTTTATATGTATATATGTATTTTTCTATTGTGCAATGAGGGATCTAAATCATTTTTTTTCATAATGTAGACAGAGGCACATCACGTCTGGCGGGGATGACAACACTAGGACGTCGTGGAGATGCTCAGGTAGCAATGGAGGTTGACGTCGAAGTAGGAGGACTCTGTGAGCTGGAGAGGAACCTTTGTGGGTTGACCATGGGCATTCCTTCCATGAGGATACGAGATGTACCCTTACATCTTCAGAGACATATAGTCAAGGTGCATGAAGGCCTTAGTCATCTACTATGATGAGTGGCGAGAGAAGTTGTGTGCTATGATGAACACAATGTAGTGCAGGAAGACGAGTAGAGCCTCCTAACACATTAGTATGTTATGATGATATCATAAAATATTGTGTGCTATGATGATATATATATATATACGATTTTTGCAGTGGCTACTTATGTTTTTTCAAGTGATATGATGTTTTTATTTACATGTTTTATGTTATGAATGTTATATATGTGTAATGTACCAATCATACATATAAGTTGCTAACAAATCTGTAGTCATATTAAGTTCTCTCGATATATGTTTATATTCTAAAAATTAAAAATATCCCTCGAGACGACAAACCCTTAGATGGAGACGTAGAAAAACTGGATTATGAACAGCGTATTCACGGTTTAGTTTGACGGACCACGAGTTGAGAATCAAGGTTGATAATCAGTTGAGATATACGTAAAGAAGAATATTTAGTTAAAATTCCAATGACGGCATGATATTCCACAACATTATTGGTTGCAAATCTGAGGAAAATTTCTCTTGAACTCACTAACTCGCCAGAGTGGTAGATGACCCAAGTTGCAGAAGTGATATTATGGGTATGTCGACTAACGCCATTCATGAATCCAAAATAGATAGGAAAGGATGATTACATATGCGCATTAAAGTACAAAGCAAAGTATAAGTAGCTTTAAATAATGGGGAAAAACGCGTGCACACAAAATCAAAGACACACCAAACCAAAAACATATAGTGCAATAATGTACAAAGCACACATGCGAGATATTCTATGCATATTAATTATTTAGGTAAAGCCCATTTCGAGGCTCACTAAGAGATAATCCATCGTAATCCACTAACTCATAGGAACCTCTCTGTAGCACATGCTTCATGATGTATGACCCTTGCCACATGGGTTCTAACTTACCTGCACCAAGTTTGTCATAATCTTATTCAAAGACCAAAACCACATCGCCTTCTACAAAAGTGTGAGGTTGAACAAACTTTTTGTATTGAGTCTTGATGTTCTTTTGATATGTCTCATTGATGAGAGAAGCATTGGGATAGGTTTCATCCAACTTCGTTAGATATAAAAATCGTTCTTCTTCGACAAAAGTATGGAATAGGCATTCTACGGTGAGTTTCAGAGACGGAATCTTGCATTCAATCAGTAACATTGCTTCCATCCTGTATACCAACTAGAAGGGTGTAAATCCAGTGGTGGTTTTAACTGAAGTCTGATAATCCCAGAGTGCGGAGAAGATTTGTAAATTCCAGGAGGTTTAGTTCACTCCCACCATGTGTTGAAGCATGGTTTTCAGGACTTTGTTGATGGCGTCAACTTGTCCATTTTCCTGAGGATATTAAGGGGATGAATTTGCATGAGGAAAACCTAACTTGGTGTGCAATTCACTCATCATCTGGTTCGGGAAATGGGATCCATGATCGGTTAAAATATCTTGTGGGACTCCAAAGTGAGAGATTATGTGATTGAACACAAAAAGTGATGCAGTTTGACCATCGTTAAGAAATGTAGGCATAGCCTCAACCCCTTTAGTGAAATAATCGACGATGACATTAATATAACCATGCCCCCTGGCTGAGGTAGGCTTACATTGCATGAAATCGATACCCCATTTTGCAAAGGGGTGGATGGCGACAATGGGATGGAGTGGAGTTTGGTGGGTACATGATTTCTTCTTAAATATCTGACAGGGTGGGCATTTTTTAACAGCCTCTATGCAGTCTTTGAATATGGAAGGCCAAAAATAACTGACATGTGAGATTTTTTGCGTTGTAGCCATCCCAGAAAGATGACTGCCACAAGCTCCAGGGTGAAAATCATTTAAAACTTTTTCAGCCTCTTCATGGTTTAATCAACATCGTAGAAACATGTAAATACCTCGATGATACAAAGTGTCGTCAATGATAAGGTAGTTATTTTAATGGTGTCTAATGTGACGTCGTTCATCACGTGAAATTCCTAGATGGAAGTGTTGGGTCTGGAGATATAGAAGAATGTCTCCGTACCATAGATCAAATGTACTAATGACGAATAGTGATTCATCGGGAAGGGAATCATTGGGCTCAGTATTCTCATCAGTATGGGGAAGATCGCAAATTAATTCCACAAAAACCAACGATTTCTTAGCTTTGGATTTGGAAAACTCGAGATCGAATTCTTGGAGAATGACGATCTATTTGGAATATTTTCCCCCAAGTACTTTACAAGTCAAGATGTGATACATGGGGTTTTAGTCAACAATGACTGTGGTAGTGCGAAGCAAAAAATAGTGGTGAAACCTTTGGACAAAAATGATTGTTGCCAAAGCCAACTTTTCAACATGTGAATAACAAAGTTCAGGACCTAAAAGGCTCTTACTTAAATAGTTGATCACATGTCTGGCGCCGTCATCATCCTCTTGTACTAACACCATGGAATAGTGGAAGCAGAGATAGCCAAATAAAGGATGTAATATTTCGCATAATTGGGGGATGTAGCAATGGTGTATTCGTTAAAGCATGCTTGAAATCATCAAATGAGCATTGAGCAGTTGCATCCCAGATGAAAGGGGCATCTTTCTATAGTAGTTTCATGAATCCTTTAGTAATTTCAGCACAATTGCATATAAAATGGCAGAGAAAATTTCCCTTCCCTTTCAAACTTTGTAGTTGCATAAGATTGTTGGGAGGAGGTAAAGAGAAAATAACTTTAAATTTTAAAGGATCCACCCTAATCCCATCTTTGGACACTACGAAGCCGAGGAGTCTCCATGATTCAACAACGAAAATTCACTTATGGGGGTTCAAACGTATGTTGTAAAACCTACATCTAAGAAATATTTCCCTTAGATGACCAATATGATCTTGTCGACGAGCCGAGTGAGCTGGAAAATCATCGAGATAGGGTTCAACAATATATTTGATGTCATGGAAAGCATACGACATAGCCCGTTGAAACATGGCTCCAGCATTTTTAAGGCCAAAAGGTAATTTTCGATAGGAAAAAGTCCCCCATGGGAAAATGAAGGCTACTTTGTGTTTATCAGCAGGTAAAATATTGATCTGGTTATACCCATTAAAGTCATCCATAAAAGATAAAATGACACTTTTGACGCAATTATCAATGATTTGGTCGATAAAGGGTGTAGGGTAATTGTCCTTCATAAAATCCTTATTTAGATCTCTATAATTGACACAAACACGAAGTTTCCCTTGTTTCTTGGCAACCGGAACGATGTTGTAAACCCATTCAGTCAGAGGTATGGGATAAATAAAACCAGACTTTAGTAACTTTTCTACTTCTTCCTCGATTACTGCAGTTTTCTTGGGATGAACCGAGCGAATTTTTTGTCTCACAAGTTTGACTCCATGGTAATTGTTTATTTCCTGCACAACGATCGAAGGATCGATCCCTGGCATTTCTTCATAGCTTCAGGTAAAGATGTCGTGGAATTATTTAAACAATGAAGTGTAAGTTTCAATATCTTATGTTGAATAATTTGCACCTAGTTTTATGTTTTCCACAATACCTTCTTTTGTGGATATGTCAACATTGATTGTCTGATATATGTTTCCCAAATTCCCCTCAGAGATTGTTTCATGAGTAAGTATTGGATATTGGGGAGTGTTGACGATATCGGTGGGAAAGATAGATGAAATATATTTATCCATCTCATCCAAACTCGGAAGAAAGGATGAACGATGGTGGTTGTCATCCCATGGTGCCTCCTTGGTACTAAGCATTTCCATAATGGATTCATCGAATGGAAAAATATGTAGGATGTAATCGAAAGTGGAGGATAGGGAATCTAGCCAAGATGGTAATGAATAGGAATTAGATGCCAACATATGTTGATCATCAGGTGAGGGAGAGGCAGATTGAATGGCATCGTACTTGGCCTCTGCAGGAATAAGTGGCATAGTGTCACCTAGTGAATCGAATTATTAGGGACTAGGTACGATCCATGGATCAGATGATTCGAGGGACTAATGTACCATATTCGAAATCATATTAACCATTGTGATATGTTGTGTGGTTATAGGAAGAGGTGTGAGGAAAGTTCCCATGAGTGAAGAATATTTCAATAGACCTACCCCTACACTTTCATAAGTAATCTTTGAATCCCCCAAAAATGGAATAGTGTTGGTTGTTTGAGTGTGAGCATCAGTGTAATGACCCCAAACATTATGACAATAAGCGAAGCAGAAAGTGCATTTTTTATTTTTTTTTAGGAAGGAAGGCAACGATGACAAATAGTTGAACCACACAACCTGGAGATGAACACAAGCACATAGATCAGGCAACAGAAAACTACGACTCCATGCACTAGCACCAGAGAAACTGGGAGAAACATGCATAAATCAACAAATAGAACGACCACCCGCCCGAAACAACATGACAATGCCTACAAGCTAAGGGACAACATCCACAATCCCGACACAATGGTCTCGACGACCAGTCACTAGAACCTCTATGGCACGCAAACCCAACACATGAAGGAGATACAACCCAAGCGCCAACAATGGATTTACAATGATCAACACACTCACAATAGGAAGCACAGACTTCGGCCACGTTATCATTCACCTCCATCCAATAGGGTGCACCATGATCCCTTCATCAGGAATAATGTCGTCCCCAGGTGATAGGTGCGACAATAATCCTGGCGCAACACAACCTATCTAGACCAAGGACTCCAGATAAATACAACGTGCTAGGAGCCTAACAACTGACCAAAAGACTACACCCACACCCCCAAGCAACAGGTTGACAAGACACAAGATGACATCACTCAAAGAAAAAGCGCAAGCTAATACATGACTTCGCCAACAACCCAACCCTTTAAGAAAGAGGTCTAAGTGCTTAGGAGTGAACGGTAACCAAGCTACTATGGTCTTAAAAGTTATTGTATGGTAACCTAAGTTAGGCACTGAACAAAATCAAGAGACTTTGCTTAACAATACCCATTGTCCATAAAATTAAGTGAACTACTGAATCATGTTGTTTATATAATAATCGATTTGTTGTTTAAATTAACAAGTCTAAATTAATCAATAAATACAAATCTAAATTTAACGATTTAAGAATATATAACAATAATAACAACATCAATATATAACGCTATTAATCTAACATTGTTAACAATATTAGTATATAACATTATTAACAATATTAATATATAACACTATCAACAATATTCGATGTCGTTCTTTATTCCATTAGATGAACACATTGTCCTTTAGTTGTATTTTAAATTAGCAGTATGAATCTTGGTGTAATCAATTCGCTACAATCGTGTTGGGTAAGACATTCAATATTAATCGCTAAAAATGTTGTTCAGTCTATACTATATTGGTGTTGACTATTATTATACATAACGCATATAAAAAGTTTGCCACTAATTTATGGTTGTTGTCAACGCTGGCATACTATCAAAATTTATTGCCAATATTTATTGTCGGTGTATTAATTAAGTGTTGTCAGGAATCAAAGTATTATTGTTACATCACATCCATGGGAAAATCTAAATCGTTGACATAAGTGAATATAAATAGTTGTTATATAATGAAATAGAAAGATCGCTAATGCACAATATCTAGAGAATCGTTGCCACGATAACATATTTAAGATCGCATTACTAAATCACTGTGTTAGCATAATTAATTCACTAAGATGGCATTAATAATTCATTATCTATCCATTCAATGTATGTTGACTAAAATAAACCAATCGTTTGTCTATCATTACCCAAAATTGCTAACTACAATCACCCACGCGCAGCCTAATAAATACAGGAAAGATGAAATAAATAACATAGTTGAATATTAAAACAAGATAGCATTGTGAAAAGAAAGGAAATCGTTGTCATTTATTTCCTAGAAAGGTTGTCAGCAAATGTCATGGATGTGTTGTTATTTAATTAAAGTTGTTGTGTCTATAGAAATCGCATGGAAGGCTGTGAAGGTGCTAGGCAAAAGTAAAACGAAATGGCAAGGGAGAATGTAAAATGGAATGGAAAACTCAATCAAGCATTGTAAAACTTGGGTTGATTCAGTCATTCAACGGATTCGAAGTAAGACTCAGCCATTTCATCAGTAAGACTCAGTCCCAAGGTGTAAGTAAAATGCACTGAAGGTAAACGCAATGTAAATTTTTTTGTTGGTAAAAAAAAAATGAGATTTATGTAATAATATGTGCCAAGGAGGTCTAAATAAATTCCAGGGCGATCATTGTTTAAGCCACGAAAATCAAAGGGTGGAAGTTGGGTAATCGCCCAGGAATGTGCGTGTAAAGCATCACAATTTGGCTAAGGAACAATCGTGTAAAGGATCACGGATTGGGTTGTGTGAAACATCATGGTTTGACTGTGTAAATATGTAATCAATATGTATAGATATGCTAAGGGTTCATTGTCCATTCATTTTTAAACCGAGAATACAAAATCATTGCCACAGGTTATAAAAAACGTTGAAAGTCATTAAAAGTTAAAATGCCTGCAATTGAATACTTAATGAAAAACGTAGAGAAAAGAATATAAAATGCAGTCCAGGGTGGCTAAAGGCAAAGTAAAATTCGTCATCAAAAGTAATAAATCGCAGAGTTAATTGGCAGACCAAATGTATAAAAAAAAAAACACAGTAAATTCGTCAGGAAATGTATAAAACGCAGACTTAAATTGCCAGGAAATGTATTGAAAATGCAGAGATACTTTGTCAGGAAATGCATCAAAATGCAGAGGATCATAATTGGTTTGCTGAGGGAAAGGATAAACAATCGTAGAGGTAATCAATCACAACAAGGCGCAAGACAATCACTCAACCAGGAACAATCAACAAGGGTAGACATATGGGAAAAACTATCATTCGCTCATCATCCACGCACAGAAAAGAAGGGCATTAGAATCTATAGGTCGCTATGCACCGAAGTGACGATCGTTGATTTGGCTCCTGACTGACTGCTCGGGCGTTGATTGATGATCTAGGGACAAGGATGAAGGAAAAGGCACGATCTCTTCAAATAATCAATAAAACAAACAGAACAGTCATAGCAATCAAGGTTCGGTGGCCAAGGAGATCAAATCGATGCGGCGAGTGTAAAGCTATGATGACTTTAAGTTCTCGATTAAAAATTCTAAGTATAACACTTTTCTTTACACAATAAAAATTATAGAAATGAAAGTGCAATATCAATAGTAATCTACCATGCAAATAAAAGCATGCATACCGTAGCCCAAGGTGACAACTCTGAGTCGTTGTCCCCCGCGCTCCATTTCTCTCTCGCGTGCCGACTGATGTGACTTCACCGGTACCTCCCAGCCAACGCTAGGGGTATGCTTCTTCCCCCTTAGCCCCTCGAGACACAAAGGGGCCACACACTCTAAACCAAATAACAACTAGCAACCAGCTTGCCTCGAAAGGTCAAGCTACCACTCGTACCCAAGCTGGGTATCCCAACTCCCACAAGATAAGTCAGTCAAGTCAAAAATTCTGTAGCGTAACGTTACGCATCAAAGAAGAGATCCATCCTCATCCTCCTCCTCCCTCCTCTATATAGAGTTTCTAAGTGATTTCTTTCCCAAAATCCAATTTAATTTATTTTTCAAAATTTAATTCAAAAAAATCCTCCCCCGTACACATGTCACCCATCCCCTTCGTTGCACCAGAAATTAATTTCATTAATTATTTAATTACTCCTATTTCCCTCACCCACCTAAAAGCATTCCTAGATTCTCTCCCAGATGTCCCCATATTACCTTACACATTTTAATGACTTACGCCCTTACTAAATTTCTAGTTGAGTTCAATTTAGAAAGTTCTTAAAGGCAAGATTCCTTACTAAGTTAGTCATTCTGCTTTTTCCTTTTTTTTACCTTTTTTTTACCTTTTTCTTTACGTTTCCCCCTTTTTCCCTTAGTTTCCTAATTCTTTTAAATTTCCCTCTTTTCCCTTTTTATCTAAAGCTCAAATTAGCAAGTGTAGAGAATTATCTTTTTCCCCTTTTTCTTTTTAATTAATAAATTTTAATTAGCAAATGTAACAAACAAACATTTCCCCCCTTATAAGAATTTAATCCCCCAAAGTAATTTGATTTTAATAAATTAATTGAATTTATTACCCCCTTCTCGTCCCATGTTTAAATATGAATAAATTATTTTTTTACCACAAGTATCACTTCAACCTAGATTTTAATTTCCTAGGTTGGGCGACATTTTTATTAGGAAAATTTCTTTTAAATATTTCTTGTCACATCATTCGTTCTAAGGCCATCTAGGTTTATTCATTTACTAGTTAACAACGCGATGTTCCCTTCAGGACGCACTAGGTTCTCCAAGGGTTCCACTCACCTCATTCAGTTTCCCTTGTGCGACATGCCCTTCAGGATGCACTACGTGCTCCAAGGGTGCCACTTGCCTCTTTCTGTTTTTCTTGTGCGATGTGCCCTTCAGGACGCACTATGTGCTCCAAGGGTGACACTCGCCTCTTGACTGACTTGGTAAACATCAAAAACCTCTGGAGTCAATACTCTGCTAGGTGATCTTGTGAGAGACTAAGGGCCTCTAAGGAATAAGTCCCTTGCCTTATTGTGCGCCCCTTAGAATCATTGTGAGCGACTGCTGCAGTCTACCCTCGCGACATCATGGGTCTTCTCAAACTAGGTAATCGTTAACCTACATTTCAAGACACAGTGGGAGTGCTAGTGGGTTGTGGCAGGGCTGTTGTCCACACCTCTCCCTCAACATCTTTGGTAGTCATGCGTGACCCCTCTACTCCACATGTGATTCTAGTCGACAAGATATCGTCAGCCTGCATCATCAACGAATCATGTCAGAAATAAAATCCATAATCATAACATCTAATCAGATGCACATATGTCATATATACAACAATCAAACCCCAATAGTCCAGTCCTTGACTCGATCTGGAGTCCAAGGGTTCCATCGATGCCTCTGCATCCTTGAGGTCCAAAATCCTTCACACTCAGGAGAACCAAATCAATAGCACATGTCTATGTCAGTACATCAAAATAACATGTCATCATATCCATAATGCCTCATAATCATAATCAAACGCCCAATATTATAATAATCTCGATCACTTGCAAGAAAGTGTCCTCAAAGAATAATTTCGCTCAGTGCACGCAAGAGTGGGATGTTACATACACCCCCTCTTGGTCTAAATTTTGTCCCGAAGTTTCACAGTATAATAGTGCTGAAATAATGTGTATCACAGTATCAGAAGTCTATCTATCAAAAAAAAATGGAAATTGTTGGCTCATATCATATGCGTCCTCCCAGGTCATTGAGTGCGGACTATAGTTGTCCCACTGTACCTTGACCTGATCTATTGTTTGACGTCATAGCTGTCGAATGTGATGATCCAATATGCAGATCGTCTCAGCCGTGAGTGCCCCCTCGTCCAATACCTTTAAGGAACTCATGTAAATAACATGTGTAGGATCACTAATATAATGTCTCAAAATAGATACGTGAAAAACACCGTGCATGCACCTCAAAGAATCAGGCAAGGCTAGTCGATAGGCCATGGGCCCCTTCCTCTCCACAATCTTGAAAGGTCCCATGAACCTAGGAGAGAGTTTATCTCCCTTTCCAAACTTTATCGAACTCTTATGAGGTTTTACCCGCAATAAGACTTGATCACCAACTTCATAAGTACGGTCGACACGGTGCGCATCGGCATAACTCTTTTGTCGATCCTGTGCTTCTTTGATCCTTTTTCTTATTGTTTTCATTTGATCGTCCATTTCTTGGATCGATTTTGGTCCCACCAGGACCCTATCCTCAAGCCGATCCCAAGTCAAAGGCATTTGGCATGGTCACCCGTAAAGAAACTCGAAATGTGCCATCTTAATGGTGCTTTGGTAACTGTTGTTATAAGCGAATTCTACCAGTGGCAAGAATTATTCCCAATGCTTATGTTGGTCCATCACATACATGCGCAACATGTCTTCCAAGATTTCATTCGTTCGTTCGGTCTTCCCATCTATCTCCGGGTGATACGCAGTACTAAAGTTAAGTTGGGTTCCCAAGGCCTCTTGGAAACTGGTCCAAAGTCGTCCAGTAAACACCGATCCTCGATCGGATATAATCCTCTTAGGCATGCCATGCAGCCTCACAATATCACTAAAGAAAACTCTAGTTATGTCAGGTGCCTGATACATCGTATGCACATGAATAAAATGAACACTCTTCATCAGAGTGTCGACTACCACAAAAATCAAGTTGTGTCTCCTTGCCGTCAGTGGAAATCCAACAATGAAATCCATCGAAATAACCTCCCATTTCGATTCCAGAATAGCGTGTGGTTGTAGTAATCCTGTTGGATGTCAATTTTCAGCCTTTACCTGTTGACATTCTAGACATATGTCCACATAGTTGACTATGTCTACCTTCATTCCTTTCCAGAAGAATAAGGGTTTAAGTTCTGCCCTCATCTTCGTGACTCCCAGGTGATCCATGTACACTTCTCTGTGAGCCTCATTTAGGATCAAACTCCTCAACTTGTTGTTTGGTGGTACGTAAATCTTATTCTTAAACCTTAATAATCCATCTTTGTCAAACGTAAATCCTTCAAATCTTGGTACCATCATTGTGTTTTGTCCGATAAAATCCTTGACCTCTTTGTATGAGTCATCATCGCACTATAAAGTTAGAATCTTTTCACATAGATTTGTTTGAAGAGAAAATACTGAAAATATGTGTGGTCTCTGACTTAATGCATCTGCCACTCGGTTCATTGTTCCTTTTATGTAAGTAATCTCGAAGTCATACTCACTAAGCAATTCCGACCAACGTCGTTGTCGCGCATTCAGGTCTCTTTGCGTAAAGATGTGTTGTAGTCCAAAGTGGTCCATTTTTAGTTCAAATTTTCATCCAACAAGGTAGTGTCTCAAAAAATTCAAGGCATATACAATGGCTAACAACTCCAAATCATGTCTCACATAGTTCTCCTCATGCCTTCTCATTTTCCTCAAGATGTAAGCGATCACTCAATTGTCTTGCATCAAGACTCTGCCTAAGCCTTCCTTGGATGTGTCAATGCATACCAAGAATTTTGTGTCCATGTCAAGGACCTTTAGTATCGGTGTTGTTGTCAACATCTCTTTGATCCTCCGAAATGCTTCTGCGCATTTCTCGGTCCTAACAAATTTCTTGTTCTTTTTCTGCAATTCCATGATCGGATTTGCTATCTTCGAAAATCCCTCGACAAACCATCAATAGTATCCTTCTAAACCCATGAAGCTACGCACTTCTAGGACATTTTTCAGCGTAGGCCATTCCATAATAGCCTCGACCTTTGCTAGATCCACGGAGATACCTTCGTCGGATATGACATGCCCTAAGTACTGAATATTCGATTGATAAAACGAGCATTTAGACAATTTTCCATACAATTTTTTCTCTCACAGACATCGTAGTACTAAGCACAAGTGCTTGTCATGATCCTCCATCATCCAAGAGTAAATCAAAATATCGTCAATGAATACTTGGATGAACTTGTCCAAGTACTCGCGGAACACCCCATTCATCAAACTCATAAATACCCTTGGCGCGTTCGTTAGTCCAAACGGTAAAATAGTAAACTCGTAATGTCCAAACCACGTCTTAAAGGCGGTCTTAGGGACGTCATCCTTCTTCATCCGTAACTGTCGATACCCTGATCTCAAGTCGATCTTGGAAAACACTGTCGCACCCTTCATCTGGTCAAATAAATCATCTATCCTTGGAAACGGATATTGATTATTGATCGTTGCCTTGTTCAATTGACGGTATTCAATGCAAAGTCTCCACGACCCATCCTTCTTTCTTATGAAAATAACAAGTGTGCCCCATGGTGACACACTTGGATGTATAAGTCCCAGGTCCAACAACTCCTTCAGTTTCATTCTCAACTCCTGTAACTCTGGGGTCGACATCCGATAAGGCGTTCTAGGTATCGTTTCAGTTCCCGGTTTTAGGTCTATGGTAAACTCCAATTTCCTCTCCGACGGAATCCTAGGTAACTCCTCCGGGAAGATGTCCACAAACTCTCTCACCACCAGAAGGTGTTCTAGACCTTCCGCTACTCCCTTTTCGTTTAACGCAAGGATCGAATAAATATTACTCCCCTTGTGCATGCTCTTCTGTAGCTACAAGGAAGAAATGAACCTTAGGGAAACTCCCCGGTTCCGAACTATAATCATGCATCTATGTCCCTCATCATCGATCAATCTCAACCATTTCATCTTACAGTTTAGTATCGCCTCATGTGATTCGAACCATTCCATACCGATCATGACATCGTAATATCCTAAGATCATGACATACAAGTTAGCCCTCATCACAAAATCTCCCAGGTTAAAGGTACAACCCGTGACCTTTCCTCCAACCTTTTTTTTGGCTCCCGAAGCCATCTCTACAAAGCTAAACTCATCCTGTTTGACTGCCTTTACCTTAATCCTTTTTAACGCTACACCAAAAATGAAACTCTCGATAGCACCAGGATCTATCAAAATACTAAGGGTCTGGTCAGTGACGGTACCTGACGTATCGAGCACAGTCAATTGGTGCTCTGCCTGGCGGTTATTCACTGCTACATGAATCCGATGGGCCTTGCCCAAATCATCCACAGTAGTGGTTCTGGTTGATCCAGATGCTCTAGTCCTCTCCAATGGGCATTCGCACTAGTAGTGTGGCTCCCCACAAGTCCAACACCCCTTCTTCGTTCCAGTACTCCTGGTACCCGAAGAATAAGTTGACTGCCCACCGGCCTGGAATCCTAGTATGTTCTGTTGAATAGGCCTAAACTATTGTTGTTGCGAACTATGCTACTACTGATGTTGTGGTCCCCGATAAGGCATTCGCTACTGAGGTGTTGGTCATCAAGGTGTAGTGAAAGTGGATCCTCTTTGGAAGCCATGATATCCTGGCGTCTGTCTAGCTAGTGTCTAATGTTGTTGCGCACCAAATGACATCTGCCCTTCTGGTCTCACTGGATTCCTGCTCTGACCCCCGCTAATAAGATCCTCCTTTGCTATGAGGGCCTTCTGGATGGCATCATGCAAGGTCTGAGGCATAAGAATCCTAACCTTTGCATGTATGTTGATGTTAAGGCCAAACAAGAATATGTTGACCTTAAGTTTCTCGGTATTAATATGTGGATCATACTGAAGCAACTCCATATAATGGGCCTTGTAGTCGGGCACTGTATGGTCGCCCTGTCTCAAGGCGTTGAACTCGTTGAGATGATGCTCAATGAATTCCTTTGATAGGTACCTCTCTCATAACCGTTCCTCGAATAGTTCCCACGACACTTCTTCGACAACCATGTTCAATTGCAGCAGGAGCATCTTCCACCATAGAAGAGCGCTCCCCTTCAGTTGAAAGACCTCCATGTGGAACTTCATGTTGGAGTTATAGTCGTGAAGTGAAAAGAACATTGCCATATTCTCCAACCATGCCTCAGTGGCTTCATCGTCCGGGGCACCAAAGAACTTGGGAAATTTTACCTTCTCGAGTTTGCGGTGAATGCTACCAGTACCGACTAGAGCGTGTGGTGGACCCTCAGGGGGTGTCGATGCCCTGGCCTCATCTCTATCCAAATGGATGATCAATTCCTTAGACATCCATTGAAAATACCTCATCAGGCCAACCACATCACCCACCATTATCTACTACTGCCCGACAACCTGTTCGTCTCCTTAGGAGTTAGACCCTTCAGGTGTGGATTCTACTAGAGGTGTCACGCCTCCTCTCCTAGCACCCCATTGTCTACCTCTACGGCGTCCTCTAACTATGATTACTTGCATGAATACAAGTCAACTTAATTAGCAACATTATAATCAATATCATATCAACGAAATTCCTAGTGTTCCCAAGTCACGGGTTGAACCCGCTCTAATACCATATGTAATGACCTCAATTGTTATGACAACAAGCGAAGAAGAAAGTGAAAAAAAAAAAATTGTTTTGTTTTAGGCAGGAAGGCAATGACGAAAAACAATTGAACCACACAACCTCGGGTCAAACACAAGCACGCAGATCAGGCAATAGACAACTATGACTCCACACACTAGCACCAGAGAAACTGGACGAAACATGCATAAATCAACAGATAGAACGACTACCCACCCGACACAACATGACAATGCCTAGAAGCTAAGGGACAACATCCAAAATCCTACGCAATGGTCTTGATGACCAGTCACTAGAACCTCTATGCCACGCAAACCCAACACATGAAGAAGATACAACCCAAGTGCCAAAAACGGACTTACAACAATCAACACACTCACAATGGGAAGCACAAACTTCGGCCATGTTATCATTCACCTCCATCCAATAGGGCATGCCATGATCCCTTCATCAGGAATCATGTCATCACGAGGTGATAGGTGCAATAATAAACTTGGCGCAACACAACCTATCTAGACCAAGGACTCCAGATAAATCCAAAGCGCTGGAAGCCTAACAACTGACCAGAAAACTACACCCACACCCCCAAGCAACAGGTTGACAAGACGCAAGATGACGTCACTCAAAGAAAAAGTGAAAGCTAATACACGACTTCGCCAACAACCCAACCCTTTAAGCAAGAGGTCTAAGTGTGAAGGAGTGAATGGTAACCAAGCTACTATGGTCTTAAAATGTATCGTATGGTGACCTAAGTTAGGCACTGAACAAAATCAAGAGACGATGATTAACAATACCCACTTTCCATTAAATTAAGTGAACTATTGAATCATGTTGCTTATATAATAATCGATTTGTTGTCTAAATTAACAAGTCTAAATTAATCAATAAATACAAATCTAAATTTAACGATTTAACAATATATAATGCTATTAATCTAACATTGTTAACAATATTAGTATATAATGCTATTAACAATATTAATATATAACACTTTCAACATTATTTGATGTCGTTCTTTATTCCATTAGATGAACACGATGTCCTTTAGTTGTATTTTAAATTAGCAGTATGAATCTTGGTGTAATCAATTCGCTACAAGCATGTTGGATGAGACATTCAATATTAATCACTAAAAATGTTGTTCATTCTATACTATATTGTTGTTGACTATTATTATACATAATTCATATAAAAAGGTTGTCACTTATTTATGGTCACTGTCAACGCTATCATACTATCAAAATTTACTGCCAATATTTATTGTCGGTGTATTAATTAAGTGTTGTCAAGAATCAAAGTATTACGGTTACATCACAGCCATGGGAAAATCTAAATCTCTAACATAAGTGAATATAAATAGTTGTTATATAATGAAATAGAAAGGTCTCTAATGCACAATATCTAGAGAATCGTTGCCACGATAGCATATTTAAGATCGCATTACTAAATCACTGTGTTAGCATAATTAATTCAATGTATGCTGACCAAAATAAACCAATCGTTGTCTATCATTGCCCAAAATTGTTGACTACAATCACCCACGTGCAGCCTAATAAATACAGGAAAGAGGAAATAAATGATATAACTTAATATTAAAACAAGATAGCATTGTGAAGGAAAGAGGAAATAAATGATATAACTTAATATTAAAACAAGATAGCATTGTGAAGGAAAGAGGAAATAAATGATATAACTTAATATTAAAACAAGATAGCATTGTGAAAAGAAAGCAAATCGTTGTCATTTATTTCTTGGAAAGGCTGTCAACAAATGTCATGGATGCGATGTTATTTAATTAAAGTTATTGTGTCTACAGAACTCGCAAGGAAGGTTGTGAAGGCGCTAGGTGAAAGTATAATGGAATGGAAAGGGCGAATGTAAAATGGAATGGAAAACTCAATCAAGCATTGTAAAACTCGGGTCGATTCAGTCATTCAACGAATTCAATGTAAGACTCAGCCATTTCATCAGTAAGAATCAGTCCCAATGCGTAAGTAAAACACACTGAAGGTAAACGCAATGTAAATTTTGTTGTTGGTAAAAAAAAAATGAGATTTCTGTAACAATATGTGCCAAGGCAGTGTAAATAAATTCCAGGGAGATCGTTGTTTAAGACACGAAAATCAAAGGGTGGAAGCTGGGTAATCGCCCAGGAATGTGCGTGTAAAGCATCATGATTTGGCTAAGGAAAAATTGTGCAAAGGATCACAGATTGGGATGTGTGAAATGTCACGGTTTGACTGTGTAAATATGTAATCAATATGTACAGATATGCTAAGGGTTCGTTGTCCATTCATTTTTAAACCGAGAATACAAAATCGTTGCCACAGGTTATAAAAATCGTTGAAAGTCATCAAAATTTAAAACGCCTGCAATTAAAGACTTAATGTAAAACACAGAGAAAAGAATATAAAACGCAGTCTAGGGTGGCCAAAGGAAGAGTAAATTCCTCACCAAAAGTAATAAATTGCAGAGTTAATTGGCAGACCAGATGTATAAAAAAAAAAACATTGTAAATTCGCTAGGAAATGTATCAAACGCGGACTTAAATTGCCAGGAAATGTATTGAAAACGCAGAGATACTTCGCCAAGAAATGCATCAAAACGCATAGGTCAAAATGTAGAGGATCGTAAGAGGTTTGTTGAGGGAAAGGATAAACAATTGCAAAGGTAATCAATCGCAACAAGGAGCAAGACAATCACTCAACCAGGAACAATCAACAGGGGTAGACATCTGGGCAAAACTATCCTTCGCTCATCATCCACACACAGAAAAGAAGGGTATTAGAATCTATAGGTCACTATGCACTGAAGTGAAGACCATCGATTCGGGTCCTGGCTAACTGCTCAGGTGTGGACTAATGATCTAGGGACGAGGACGAAGGATAAGGCACAATCTCTTCAAATAATCAATAAAACAAACGGAATAGTCATAGTAATCAAGGTTCGGTGGCCAAGGAGATCAAATCGATGTGGCGAACGTAAATGTATGATGACTTTAAGTTCTCGATTAAAAATGATAAGTATAACACTTTTCTCTACACAATAAAAATTGTATAAATGAAAGCGCAAGATCAATAGTAATCTACCATGCAAATAAAATCATGTGTATCGTATCCCAAGGTGACATCTCTGAGTCATTGTTCTGCGCACTCCATGTTGGTCCTTCTTGCTGACAGATGTGACTTCACTGGTACCTCCGAGCCAATGCTAGGAGTAATCTTCTTCCCCCTTAGCCCCCAGAGTCACAAAGGGGCTACACACTCTAAACCAAAGAACAACTAGAAACCAACTCGCCTCGAAAGGTCGAGATACCACTTGTACCCGAGCAGGGTATCCCAAATACCACCAGATAAGTCATTCAAGACAAAAATTATACAATGTAATGTTACACATCAAAGAAGAGATCCATCCTCCTCCTCCTCCCTCCTTTATATATATTTTCTAAGTGATTTATTTCCCAAAATCCCATTTAATTTATTTTTCAAAATTTAATTCAAAAAAATCCTCCCCCATACACATGTCACCCATCCCCTTCATTGCACCAGAAATTAATTTCATTAATTATTTAATTACTCCTATTTCCCTCACCCACCTAAAATCATTCCTAGATTCACTCCTAAGTGTCCCCATATTCCCTTACACATTTTAATGACTTACGCCCTTACTAAATTTCTAGTTGAGTTCAATTTAGAAAGTTCTTAAAGGCAAGATTCCTTACTAAGTTAGTCATTCTGTTTTTTCCTTATGTTTCCCTTTTTCTTTATGTTTCCCCCTTTTTCCCTTAGTTTCCTAATTCTTTTAAATTTCCTTCTTTTCCCTTTTTATTTAAAACTCAAATAAACAAGTGTACAGAATTACCTTTTTCCCCTTTTTCTTTTTAATTGATAAATTTTAATTAGCAAATGTAACAAACAAACATTTCCCCCCTTATAAGAATTTAATCCCCCAAAGTAATTTGATTTTAATAAATTAATTGAATTTCTTACCCCCTTCTCATCACATGTTTAAATATGAATAAATTATTTTTTTACTACAAGTATCACTTCGACCTAGATTTTAATTTCCTAGGTTGGGTGACATTTTTATTAGGGAAATTGTTTTTAAATCTTTCTTGTCACATCATTCGTTCTAAGGCCATCTAGGTTTATTCATTTATTAGTTAACAACACAACGTACCCTTTTGGACGCAATAGGTGCTCCAAGGGTGCCACTCGCCTCATTTTATTTCCCTTGTGCCACTCGCCTCTTTCTGTTTTTCTTGCGCGACGTGCCCTTCAAGACACACTACATGCTCCAAGGGTGCCACACGCCTCTTGACTGACTTGGTAGACATCAAAAACCCATGGAGTCAATACTCCTCCAGGTGATCTTGTGGGAGACTAAGGGCCTCTAAGGAATAAGGCCCCTGCCTTATTGTGCATCCCTTAGAATCATCATGAGCAACTGTCGCAGTTTGCCCTCACAACATTGTGGGTCTTCTCGAACTAGGTAATCATTAACCTATAGTTCGAGCCAGGGAAGGATTTCTAGTAGGTTGTGGCAGGGATGTTTTCCACACCTCTCCCTCGACGTCTTTGGTAGTCGTGCATGACCCCTCTACTCCACATGTGAGTCTAGTCGGCAAGCTATCGCCAGCCTGCATCATCAACAAATCATGTCAGAAATAAAATCCATAATCATAACATCTAATCAGATGCACATATGTCATATATACAACAATCAAACCCCAATGGTCCACTCCCTGACTTTATCTGGATTCGAAGGGTTTCATCGATGCCTCTGCATCCTCGAGGTCCAAAATCCTGCACACTAGAAGAACCGAGTCAATAAAACTTGTCTATGTCAGTACAGCAAAATAACATGTCATCATATCCATAATGCCTCATAATCATAATCAAACACCCGATAGTATAATAATTTGGATCACTTGTAAGCAAGTGTCCTCAAACAATAAGTTAGCTTATTGCGCGCAAGAGCGGAATGTTACAATCAAGGGTGTAATAATCTAACTAATCGATGATCACAATTTTTCCTTGATGAGGAAATTGAACACATCAAAAAATTGATGAAGCAACAACACTCATAGAGTAGAACCAACTTCTGCCTAGCAACAAGTTATAATTGAGGGGAGCGTCAACTACTTCTACATGGACGATGTTATCACTCTGTAATTTCCATAGGTTATTGAAGGGTAGAAGAAATTGATAGAGGTAACTATCAAAACCACTTTTGAAGTTGGGATATAGCCCTGCTAGCTTCAAAGAGGGATCTCTCTGTAAGATTTAGATTTGTTTAAATTTTTAAATGTTAGGCTATTTATGACAATTCGAATTTGTTTGTTTGTTTGTAATAGTTGGCTGAAAGAATGCATTAATTTTCCATTGGGCTATGGGGTCTGAATTAAAGATGAGGATCAAATTCAGCTTTTTATGAGGTTTTCTTCACATGGAAGGGTAGTAAAACTGTTGGATCTATTGAGATTAAATGAAAACATATAGATCATTAAAAGACTAGAGACAGAGTATACAAGATAAATTTTGTTCTATTGACTTCCTTTTAATGATTAGAATTTGAAATACATAAATGATCACAGAGAATAAGAAAACATTCACCAAATAGAGAGAGACATCACCAACAATCTGACACAAGAATCCTGTGAATAAGCCTGTTTTATTACTGGTCGATCCTTTGTAAAGTTACACAATATCTCTTGGGCACAAAAAATTAACCTTCAATACTTCGAAGGAAGAAGTATTTATACAATAATTTACATCAGATTCTGCCATAAATGAATAGGATATTATGGAGGAAATATCTACTAATTAGATCTCAAATTACAAAATATAAGAATTATGTTGATCTGTTTGGATCCTTGGTGTTGATTTTGTGGAATTAGTTGGTGACTCATATCTTTGACTTGGTTGGCTTCTCTATGCTGACTCGAACCTCAAAATTATCTTTACTCAAGTAAAGAACATAGATTTTCCCATCTCTTTTTACCTGGGATGGAAACCTTGAGTAACTTTCTGTATAAATCATCCATTTAGGTATACTTGGAAAAAGTAGGCTTGGTAATGAAGATATGTTTTATCTCATGCTGGATACTCAGGTCCAATTGTAGTGTCTCTAGGAAATCTTTACCCATAATGCTTCCATGTATCCCTGCAAACTTGGAACTGTCTTTTTCCACTGCATTGATCTTTTGTTTGTAATCTGATAGAGTGATTAGCTTGTCATTGAATACTTATAGTCTAGGGAGACCTTTCTTGTGTAGTACTTCAATCTTACTAAAAAATATTTGCACTCCAATGTCCATCACCTGAGCCTTGTCTTCTAACTGCAACATCAATCCTTTCTTGGTTAGGATATTCTTAATCTCAAGGATGGCCTTTGTCCTGTCTTCAATCTCCATTTCTTCTAACTCCTGCTTGTTTTTGGAGTTTAGGAATTTGATGAGTTCAGTGGCCTCTACAGGTCTTTCTCCTAACTCTTCTCTTATTTTCCCAATTGCTTCTTTGGCCTTCTGTACCAATTCATGTTATTCAAAGAATTTCTATATGGATGGCCATTTTTCTTCCATAGACTTGTTGATATCCACCTAGATGTTTTCCTTAGCTTCGGCTAAGGTCTTTTACATGACAGTCTCTTTCTATAGCTATTGTAGTTGTTGACTAAGTCTCTAAGACTTATGAATTTCTACATGGTAACTAGCCTGGAACATGGACTTCAGCTCTTGGAGTTTTTTTACTTCTTCTTGCAGTTTTTTGATCTCCTCCCCATGGAGGGACATGTCTTCCATAGACTTCACAAGTTTCTCAGATGCCTCTAAAACTTGTATTGGGATTGTTGATGGAATCTCTACTGATGTAGCTTCTTCTATTTTTCTAACTCTTGTCAGAGGGACTACCTATAGTGGGATAATGGCCATCTACAGACTTTGTTATTTTTCCTTTATTAGTGTATCCATTTATGCTTCCATCTCTCTTATCTATGCATTTTATTCCATGATAAGCTTCAGCATTTATTCTTTGTGGCCTTCAGTTTCAGCCACCTCTTTTTCTTGTGAATCTTTAGTAGCCGGAAGCTTCAATTGCTTTCTCAAGGATGTTATATCAGCATTCGTCTTCTTCAATAATTCCTCAACTACCTTGACATTTATGGGTCATATCCAATCTTCAGGACCAATTATTCTAGTGATTTGATCTTGTTGTCTTTGGCCAAAGAAGAGATTTTCTCTAGCTTCAATTGGGACTGAACGTTATTCAGAGATACCTGCAATTTTGAAGGATTCAATGAGGTGTTTGTCAAGGTGGAGAATATCATCCCGCATGTTTTCCTATGCATGTCCATTAGGTCCACTGGATGGAACTCCTTCACATCAAACTCAAAGGAAGTCTTATTGTAATCAGTAGTGTCTTGGGATGAAACAATTATGCTTGCAGGAATGCCATTTTCATTCTTCCTTTCTCTTTGTCAAATGTTGACAGAAGTCTGTGTTGAGTAGTGGAGGTCTGCTTCCAGAACTAAGCATATGTGTTGTTGTTGAGGAGTTCATTCCTCTGTTTGATTTGTTTGTACTAGTCAAATATATTTGACCCTGTTTTCTCATGAGATGATTCAGTTGACAAAGTAGTGTTTGTTTGTTTTTTAAATGAATATGTGGACACAATGAACTGAATATCTGAAAAGGTTGAGGAAAGTGGTCCTTCCATGACTATGGTGGACTTCATTTCTCCTTCTTTGAATAGGTATGGTGTGTGACTGGTTTTGGCCCTTTTTCTGTAGACTTGGAAGTCTTCAGCTAACACCTCTGTGATTGAATGGGAAACCTCTTTCCTTTCTCTCTTTTCCATTTGTATTTGAGGTGTGTTGGTATGTGAAGCAGTTATAGGGGGAGGTTGTTCTTCTGTTTCTAGCAATGTGTTCTCTTGCCATTCTGTCTGGTTCATATATTTTTCCACCTCTGGCTTCTGTATGTGAGCCTAAGGAGTGCTCCTTTGTTTGACCCCGAGCTCTGAGATGAAACCAAATGGATCATAATTCCATGTGAAACTCTGAGTGAAACTAATCTATTTCAAGAGGTTGTCTACCTCTTCTCATGCAACTATGTTGTTGCATATGAAAGGGCCAATTTGGGTCTTGATTATGAGTTTTTGTTTCTTCTTGACTGAAACAAAATGGATGTCATCAGAGTTCACCATTTGCCTGATGTATTCCATTGTAAAAAGACTTACAGGGAGATATTTTGGCAATTTGTATGGTGGCAACTCACCTCCATAAACTCTTATTTCAATTTATTTTGGAGATAAGTACCAATCTCATGTTTTGGCTATATCAGAGAGGTGAAGGATTCTTTGAACTTCTTCATTGATCCTTGGCTCTATTCTACTTCTTAGCATGCAAACCACTAGGTGATCAAAATGGTCTATGAAATCCTTGAAGTTGAATTCAATAGAAATTTTCCTCACTAGTGAGGTCCATGAGGTCATTGATTGTGGGTTTCCTTCCTGATCCAATTTTTGAAAAGCACATGGAAACATGTCTGACTGAAAAAACAAGAATAAATACACCAGCACTGAGGAATATCTAAACATTCTTTCTGTTGAAAACCTAAAAAATTGATGATGTATATTATCAGCCAGAAACCGACTGAAATCAAATTGAATTGTGGATTTCTCCTTTGTGGAAAAAATGGATAAAAATCCTAAGACAGGCTCATCTACCCATTCATTTGAGAAGTATCCTAGAAGGTAACAGAGAATAGAAATTATCTAGTTTTCCCTGATAGAGAAGATGGAGGATGGATAGGGAGGATTTTTCTTGGGAAATTGAGCGTCTTCTGGCAGAAAGATCTTGAAAATATGGGCTCTTTGGGGGAAGGAGAGCTTCTGGTAGAGGTCATTCAGGGCTTCGACAGAAAATGGGATTGCAGAGTCATTTTTTAGGATCTGTAGCATCTGGTTAATGTATTTGGGGGTAATGGCGAACATGGTTTCAACGGAAGAGGCAGTGATGGCCTTTTGCCAGGAAGATAATGGGCTTGTCATTTCAAAGAGAATTCAGGGAAGTGGAAGGTATGAGGTAACATGTACAGAGGAAAATTGGACTCCCAGAGTCCAATTTCGTCACTCTGATCTAGGAAGATATATTTTAGTCTGAAGTGTAATTCGAAGAAGTCAAATTCACACTTTGGATCTGTAATCTTGTAATACGTATATGTCAGGGGGATGTGATCCAGGTCGACAAAAGGGAAAAGAATCGGATTCTCAGACATCTCAGAGGATTTGTCTTTGGGCTGCATGACTAAAATAATTTTAAGGTGGATTAATGGTGAACTGTAATTATCCGGGTTAATTGCGGTTGTTGACAATGAACCTTTATGGCAGTTGGCTTGAAAGTTGGCTTTGGCGCAGTGTCCACAGTGTATGCATCGGAAAATACTATCACAGGGTGAAGGAACGAGGTTTTACAGTGCAATGGAGGTGTCCATTATGGTGTGGGGTGATGACGGGGCCATTAACGGTCATGGGAGGGAATTGATTGGCTAACGCGTAAGTGGGATGTGACGTGCGACAAGTGGTAGTGGGGTACGGTGGCGGAGTGAGGTGAGTAGTTTTTGGGTGGTGGTTTGGAAGGATTTTGGAGGGGGAGGTAGGTGGTAAGTCAGGGGGATGTGATCCAGGTCGACAAAAGGGAAAAGAATCGGATTCTCAGACATCTCAGAGGATTTGTCTTTGGGCTGCATGACTAAAATAATTTTAAGGTGGATTATCAGAACTCAGAATTATCCGGTTAATTGCGTTGTTGACAATGAACCTTATGGCAGCTTGGCTTGAAAGTTGGCTTCATGCTAAGGTCCACAAAGCAGTATGCATCGGAAAATACTACTGCTGTGGTGAAGGAACAAGGTTTTACAATATTTTGGAGGTGTCCATTATGGTGTGGGTCGTGATCACATTAACGGTCATGGGGAGGGAATTGATTGGATAACGGGTAAGTGGGATGTGACGTATGACAGGTGGTAGTGGGGTACGGTGGCATAGTGAGGTGAGTAGTTTTTGGGTAGCGGTTTGGAAGGATTTTGGAGGGGGTGTAGGTGGTAAGTGGATTTGAGGGGGGGGGTCTGAAATGTTGAGAGAGTGACACAATAGTGGGGCCAGTTGTGGGGAAACCGCTTAGAGCCCCCCAACGCGTTAAAGGAAGAAAGGTCTGGGGTTTGAAATACTCGAAGTGTTAGGATATAAGTGGATGTGCTTGTTTTATCATTGACAATATCATTATTTTCACCCAACCATAGGCCAAGCCCACCCCGACCACCTTAACCCTCGAATGCAGAGAATCATTCTGGAAGCAAAACCCTAGGCTAGATAGCCAAACAAAGGGTAGCTGCATCTTTCCCCAAGGATGGTGCACCAACAAAAGATGATCAAATAGTCCAAACCCTAACCAAAAGATAGTCCAAGCCAAACGTGATATGCTAGCTACGCTTGTACTGCAAAGGTAGCTCTCCTCCAAACCTGCAAGAGACAAACCTGGAATTCCAGTACAAGTGTTGCTCACAATTGAGACTCCGCCACCGTGAATGAAGACCTACCAGATTTATAGTAATTATGGCTAACCGTCTAGGCTGACTTCATTCTGGGTATCTATCCGTTCAATATATATTATTTCTTCTAGTCGACTTCTTTCTCTTGGAGGCTAATAACCTAATACAAGCATCTTCTTGATTTGGCTGGGCATCTAGGCTATTAGCCAACTCATTAGGTTTCTTCTTGCTCCTAGAATATTCTATTCTTGTCAGGTTTACACGGAGGTAAATACCTCCCTAACTACCATAATATCAACACTCCTCCTAGCTAGGGAGGTATTACGTAATGGTCTTGGAGCACAAAACATACCATTCAAAATCTAGTAGCATCAATATAGTTGTATAAACTATCTCATGACCAGGTCATGAGAACTATTTGTGTCATCAGTTGCATCATCTCCATGAGTAATCAGACATGATACCACCCATATAGTGATACAAGAGCCATTCTTCTAATCTAGAATAGTAAATGTTCTGAACCATTCTCTGTCTGGGAAATATTTGTTCATCATTCATCTGATGATAATTATTTTCAACACTGTTGATAGTCTTCAAGGCAATCAGAACAATATCATTCAATAGGAACACAACTGTGTCTATCCAGTAGTAATAATAACTACAATCTAGTGGTACACTACCACAATTCAAGTAGAACACAGGTACTTGAACAATGACATATAGTCATGAACAGTGGAACACATCCACCATGGTAGTATACATCTATTGTCTAGAGACATACAATCTTCATAAAAATCATCTGATATCAACCTGCACAAAAACAATGGTATGATATAAACTTAATCATCTGGGCCATTCTTCCACCATCTGTGAGATCTTGGAAGAGCATCTAGCCCTCAAAAGGTAAGACATCAATGATGAGCTATCTGGACTATCTCTTCCTCAAGCAAGGAAGAATAATTGTCATGATTTATGAGCCTAGACTATTCCCCACCATGGGCCATTCTTCTGACACTAGACCAAAGTGCAACCTAGAGAGAAATGAGTTTTCCCCAATGGAATGTTTGTCCCTGATTATTGAACCTGGACCATCCCCACCCTGGCCATTCCTCTGAAACTAAACAAAGTGCAACCCGGAGATAATGAATCCTCCTAAGGAATGATTGTCTAGAACATTTCCCATGTTAACCACAAGAGGAAATGTTTGTCCTGCACCAACCTCCAAAACGTGAACCATTCCTCATGTTAACCACAGTGAAAAATCATTGTCTGGTGAGGAGGGTTATCTTCTTGAGTAACCCTCAAGAAGAGAGATCGCTTCTAGACCACTCCCCATGTTAACCACAATGGGAAGTTGATGTCTATGGTACATTAGTAATCTGGACCATTTTCAAACTAGAAAATGTTTGTCCGTCAGGAATCTCAATCCACTTTACGAACAAGAAAGAATCTGTCCAATCTAGACCATTTTTGAATTGAAAATGATTGTCCATCAATCAATAATACACCGGGCCCTCCCAACTTGGAGAGTCATCTCTTCCTTTTTCAATAAGGAAGTCGCTTAATGGTGCCCACTTTGAGTAAGGTCATCAGGAAACTCTTTCATTTTGAACAGAAGATTTATCAAATGTATGCTTATCCTACCATCCGGTGGAGATATGTTTTGGAGAACCACTTTCTCCTTTCCCGACTTCATCATGGATAATGTAATGCTTTATTTCAAATGTAATTCGGTCTGAACATTGGTCTTCTCTAAAGGATTTATGTAGATCTAATCAATAAGGTATATCATTGTTGGAAAACTGAACATATCCATGTGGCACTTTCCTCACATCATGAGATCCGATCTTCTGAATAGTCATCTGATACAATATCTCGTTTATAGAAAATCATCACCATGCTTCTATTGTGTACTAGGAGGTTCTCCACCAAGTTATCTTCTTCCATCTACATACAAGGGTCTCTTCGGTATGCCTTAAAGTCTTGAGGTTCTTCTTCATATGCTCTTTGTTCAATTGCTCCGAGAACATTCTTTGCATTCATCCGATATAGAACTCCAACCCATGGATATTGTAGATGATATAAAGACTCATGTAGAGGTATGTCCGGGTTTATTGGAACAAGTAATCACAAGGCTCCCTCTCTCCATCCGGGAGAACCTCTAGTTCTCGATCTTATAATGCTTGTATATATACATTTGTTCTTTCATTACAACTTCGGCCCATCCGCTTGATTACTTAGTGAGTTCATATCGTGCTGGTAATCTTGTGATTCTTAATGACTAGTTGTTCCGGCTTCTCTTTCTTCTTGGAATATTCCTGTTCTTCCTAATGTTTTTCTTTATCTCTTGGGTCCATGGAGTTTCTTATAAATTCCATGCCCCAAAGATTTCAATTTCCTCCTTTCATTGTAGGATCATGGATGTGGATGTAAAATCATGGATACTTTTAAGGCTTCTCTTCTAAGAAGAATTCTTCTGAGGTTGAACTCTGAACACGTATTGTTCTTCATGGTTGCTACCATGGATATATACTTCATCATCATCTTTCAATGGATCATAGGATTGGCTCCTCCTAATCCTGCTTCATGTATGAGTGAGTTATAATTGGCTCCTCCATCTAAAAAAGTCCTTGCTTCCATCTGCATATTTATTTTCTTATGCAATATATAATTAGCTCCCTCCGTCTAACATGTGAGTCCACGGTTCCATCTTATTGTCTTCTACAAAAAACGTCATAAGTCTTTCTCCAATTTTCTTGATTGCTGACTTCTTTCAATCTTTTCTTCTTCTAAGTCTATTCAAGATTGATCTCCGATTTCCGGGCTTATCTTGTAATAGTTTCCACATGTTTTGTTTGATGTATCCTTTCATGTATATTATTTGACTTGTATAATGATAGAAATCCTTAGCTTGTTGTTCTTCCATAAGTATGGTTCTTCTTGGAACATATTATCTTTTAAGAGATAGATATACAAGATATGTACAAAAAATAAGAAGAGTAGTGTTACATTCAGAAGAAGAAGTCTCTTTCATCATGCTTAGTCTTTGTAGGTTCCTTTCTTCAGCAATTGATGCTTTGTGTTTCTCCTTCCTTTCTTTATTTGACAATGACTTGTAGTGACCATACTTCGACAGCTTGAAGCATTGTATTTGAAATATCTCTTTCTCTTGGACTGTCTTCCTTTTTGAACGAAACTTCATTTTGTTCCTAAAATTCTTTGAATCTTGTTGTAAAGGCTTGATCATCGTGAATTATTTTGGGTTTTCTTTGTGACCGATCCTCGACATTCTTGTGCATAGCAAGTCCAAAGTTCTAAAATGTGGGATACTCCTTCCTTGTGTTCATTCTTGTGGCAATTGCATCCCATCGCCTTGGAAGACCATTGAGTACTATAGTTTCACTAATTTCTTCTCTAAAATGATTTCTTCAGTAGATTGTATTTGATCTCTCAACTGATTATCTCAAAGTATGATGTTATGATGCCATCATCATCATTCATCTTCATGTCATGGAGTCTATTCTCTGACTCATTATTTGTCCAATGTTTCTCAATCGAGAAGAGGGTTTGTTAGGCATCACATCTTCTTCATGAGTCAATATGGGAGATGTAGGGTCATGCTCTTTTATAGATTCCACTATGATACTATAGAATTGATGTCACCATCTTTGAACTTCCATAACTGCAATGTTCTATGGTTCCTTCACTTTTCCTTCTCTGTTCAAACTCTGGTTCTACGATCTTCCTTTCACTATATCCAACACTTTATTCTTGGAAAGGATGAGGTCAACTTTCTCCATGCTCTAAAGTTATAAGTTCCATCTAACTTGTTTTCTGACTTCATAGAGTAAGTCATATTTTCTTTCTTTGGAGTTAATGGTCAACCCTAGATTTGACCAAACTCAAACTTGATGTCTTGGCTTGCCGAGAGTACTGTGGAGATGTGCTAGGCTAGGTGCAATCGATCTGTCTAGATATTAGGTCAATCCTTCAATTAAGGTGCCTCAATGGGAGGATTAGGGTTTCTACAACAACACCTACTAGTAACCCTAGCTGGCTGTGTTGCTTTGGTGACTTCTCATGCTAGAAACCCTAGCGACAGCTCTTCAACGAGCTTAATATCCTTCCTGATATGTTTCCTTCCAACGATTGGACTAAATGAAGGAGTTAGGCCCATAACCTCTTATAATATAATGGATGTGTGTTTTTATCATTGACAATATCGCTATTTTCACCCAACCATAGGTCAATCCACCCTCCAAGCACCTTAACTCTCAGAGAATCACTGAAGAAAAACCCTAGGCTAGATAGCTAAAAAAAGGGTAGTGCACCTTTCCCTTAAGGATGTTTAATTCAACAAAAGTTGATCCGACATTCCAAAACCCTAACCAAAAGATAGTACAAGCCAAACGTGGATCTACTAGTTGCAAAGAAATGCATCGGCAGTTTCCTCTAAACCTCACAAGACAAAAATGGGCACTAAGTACAAGTGATGCTCGCAATTTTTGAGACCGGCCTAATGAAGCAAGACTGCCTCCTATTTATAGTAATTCGCTCACTACCCGAGCCAATTCTCATTCGCCGGTATCTGTTTGTTCAAGGTATATATTATTTCTTCTGGTCGACTTCTTCTCTTGGAGGCTAATAACCTAATACAAGTTATCTTCTTAAGTCGACAAGTCTTCTAGGGTTATTAGCCAACTCATTAGGGTTTCTTCTTGCTTCCCAAAATATCCTATTCTCGCCAGGTTTACACGTGGAGGTAAATACCTCTCGTAGCTACCATAATATCAACACTGAGGACCGTCAATCTGGGTGTTGCTAGATGTCGCAGATGAAACTTGTGCAGCCTTTAGTCTCTATGCAACAAAAGGTCTTATCGTTAGAAAACTTAGGATAAAATCATATAATGGGTAGCATTAAGCTTACCCTTTCCCACGTTTACACCATGGTCTTATTTCCTAAAGTAAAAATAACCAAATTTACTGAAACAAAGGGTATTTTAACAATCCCTTTTCAATTTTTATTGAAATAAACATCACTAACCTAAATCCTAACCTAATAAACTAACATATTAATCCAGCTTAGACTATTGGATTAATTATTACTCTAAACTAGCTAATTTGGCCAAGATTATACTGCTTGACCAAATTTATTCACTAACCTATCAACATAAATTCAAAAAGTTTGATCACGATTATATTGTATGATTCAAACCAAATATATTTTTTATGG
>SNQJ01S0083593.1:0-17250 GCA_010110895.2 Picea sitchensis | reverse complement strand
TATAATTTATAAATTAAGTAATTCAAATCATCTTTCAGTAATAAAAAAAATCAAAGATTAATTAAGAATAACCATCTTAATATAAATGTTTCATATATTTACATTTAAAGTTTAACTGAACTTAATGTCCATGTTAAAGCTTTATGTTAATTAATTAAAACATATTTATGAATATTTTTCAAAACTGTGACACCCTTTGTGTTGGGGATTTATTTTGTTCGAACCTGTTATTGGAATTTATTAGTGAGATCTCCTTCTTTGATTTATGAGTGAGTTTTCATAATTTAATTAAAAATCGAACCTTTATAACCTCAATCTCAATCACATGTTGATAGTTAAATGACATGCTCAGTTGATATTTATGAATATTGAACCTCTGATGCAAAATCTAATATTGAACAATGATACGCCTTTACTTCTGCTGGACATGAACATAAGATACCGAAGTCCGATATCAGTAGGAATGGGGGTCCATCGGAAAAAGTAGAAATGGTAGTCGATTAATAAATGGGTAGACTATTTTTATTTTTCCGGTAGGTTCGTTTTATATTATGGTGAATCGAAACCGTCGTATATAAATTTTGAACTAAAACTTAATAAAAGACAATGGATTTTGTGCCCTGATTCCTCACACGACACCTGATCTATAATTCAGTCGGCATATACACGTTTGCTGACATTTTATCTCGGCCAAGGAACGCTAGGTATTAAGCGTGAGTGTCTGAAAACTATGCAATCCATTAAAGGGGCAGTCATTAACTGTCAGCCTGTTTAAAACTTCAGAAGGCAACTTCTCTATTACCAAATAATCATATGTTTATTGAAACTTTGGACAATTGGGTCAAAAAGACAGAGGTTCCACGTAATTTTGACATTGATGGCAATTCGCTTCTACATTTATAAACCTGGAGCCCGATTTTAACAGTCGAAACTGGAGAGGAAAGACGGAGTATTCCTCAATTCTTCTAGATACGAATAGAAAAGAGCTCCAGGTCTCCATATTGGGGGATTGTGATTTTCCTTCAAAGTCCAGAAAGAAACAGCTGGATGTTAACTTTTAACAGTAGGCCGGGATATCATTTATAGCGATAGACCAAACTTGAAAAAAGTAAAATTTATGTCTGCTGTGGAGCGCAGCGGAAGGGAGGTGAAGGTCGCTAAATCCAGTGGGTACTAGTAGTTGCAGATGCTTCCGAGACTTAAATTCAACGGGCGGACTGAAAGGTGGTATAACTTTTGTCGATTTCATTATAACTTTTGTATAACGGGCGGACTGAAAGGTGGTATATGTGAAAGGAAGAGAGGTTGATTATCGATTTCATATATTTTAGGGTATGTCGCGAAAGGAATTCTATGAGCTGGAAGAGAGTAGATGAAAATGTCCGTATGGTTAGGTTAGGGTTTAGTAAGAGTTGGTAAAAATGATTATGACACATTTATTATGATAATGATATAGCGGTAGTATGGATTGTTAAAAATTGTGTATATACTGGTTAAATGGCGAAGTATATTATAGTATCTCAGTATATAAATATATATATTCTTAAAACATGTTGGACTATACAGAATGTGCGCAAAAATAATATGATTAACAGATTGCATATATTACTAAGTACCGGAGAAATGTGCAATAGATAGCTGAACTTAATTTATAGCGACAGACTCTGTTCAGGGATCTCCTTTGACTGTTGGATTTCACAATTATGGCAATCGCTGATCTTTCTAATTTGCAGCGAGAAAAGGAAGCGTCAAGAGACGTGAAATGTTGCCTGGGAATCTCGTCAAAAGTCCTATGCTGGTCAAAGGCCTCCACATCTCGTTAAAATCCTCTCGAGTACATTGAACATCGTGACCTTAAACCGATTGTAGATTCAGGTATTGGAGGGTGAAACCGCAAAGATTTTTTGTCAGGCCCTCCGATGACATTGAATCTGATTAAACATGGCCGAATTGAACACCTTTGACAATTGCTCTGCGTCATTTCTATATATAAGTATAAGCGAGGGAGAGACTGCTATCAGATTACATATTTGTTTTGATTGATAGATTCCCAATTTTCAGAGGGACTTCCGCTTGACGTGCTTAGTGTAAATTAATCTCTGAAATTCCGGGTCTGCAACGATTTCGCCGTCGATTAATTGTCCCACGTCTTCCAGCAGTATAAAAGACAAAGACTGCAAAACATGTGAAAGCAGCTTCAAGCTCGACCAGGATATCGTCATGCCGGGCTTCAGATTCCATCCTGGAGAAGAAGAAGGGGTCAAGCTTTATCTGCACAGAAAAGTGGAGGGGGAGCGCTTCAATAGTGAACTTATTGCGTTCATTGATCTCTATCCATACTGATAAATTGTGAAGGACAAAAAAATGCAGAGAGAAAAGAATATTATATTCAAATGTATGAAGAATCTGAACAAATTTAGAGAGGTTCAGCGGACCATTACAATGTAAGATGGTTGGGCTATCTATGCTCCAACAAGACAAAAGGAAATAGAGAGAAGTACAAATATCGATCTGGTTGTGGATAACCTCCCTCTAGAAGCCTCCATGATTACAATCTAGCGTGGCTATGCCTAGAATGCTGTCTCTGGAGAGAATCAAAGCGGCTTTCCTAGTGAAACTGAGTGAAGATATATGTGAGCTGATCTCTAGAACCACAAAATTGAGTGCAATGTCACCATTATTGACATTGCACTTCAATTTTGTGGTGCAATGTCACCATTATTGAGTGTCAATGTGTTTACTTTTTTTGTGGAACATATGGTTCTTGGATAATGCAATTGCTGATGTGTTATCCGCGAGAAGATAGGAGTTGGATCCTTCTGTTTGACATGTCTTTCAATAATCTTCTCGATATCTTGCTTGACAAGAAGGTAGGGTAAGCATTATCTCTGCCTCCTGCCGGAGATATTGATACAATCCGAATTGCTTCTTGATGCCCATGAAGTCGAGGAGTTGTGCCCAGTTGAAAAACATATCACGATGTGCTTTTCCTGTCATCGAGGCTACCTGCAAAGTCACTATATGTGTAATGAGAAAGTTGATTACAATCAGATGCCATAGTGTACCACCAAACCAAGATGTAGTGTTCACCTTCCATATCTCAAAGTCGTTTAATCATTTTCGAGTGTAAGATCCTTGGGTGATTCCATGAATCGGAAACAAGGCTAATTTTGCATACATGAGTGCCAGTTAGTTATTTGCCAAAAGATACAACAAACTCCAACTAAGCTTTTTGTATAAAGTGAGGAGTCAACTGTGGGACCTTCATCATCTTGCTTAATTTTGTGCCTAAAAGGGATGCAGTTTATAACGGATTTAAAATCGCTATGTCACGAAACCGTTTGATGTTTTTTGCATACTTTTGCTGACAGAAAAGAATGCCTTTGGCTGATTGATGAAGCTCAATGCCTAAAAATGTTCATGATGCCAAGATCTGTCATCTCAGAATCAGATTGCATGGCATGGCAAATCGTAAGCTCTGATTTTCTGTGTAAATCATGTCATCAGCTCATATAAACATCATCGGATTAGTATTTTACCATGTTGATACATTTTTACGGTATAAAGTGTTAGTTCATTTTGACTTATGTTGAAACCACTCTTTAGTCGGATAGATATCAATTCTAGCATGCAAGCTCTTGGAACTTACTTTAAGCCATACAAGGATTTCTTTAGTTTACATACATATTATCCTTTGTTAGTTAGTTTGAATCCTTTTGGTTGCTCAACACAGAATTCTTATTATAGTGTTCCATTAAGGAATTTTTACTTGACATCCATTTGATAAAACTTGCCATTTTGTATTTGTCTTTGCTATGGCCAATAAGTCCTTCTGGTCATCTAATCTCTGGGGCAAAAGTTTCCGCCATAAATCAATACACAGTTGTTGCTTGAAAATCAGCCAGGCAACAAGTCTTGCCAATGCTTCAAATGCGCACTTTTCATTTAGTTTGGTTTCGACCCATGAGCTGTCCACTTTTTGTATCTTGTAGATCAACTGATCCATATGTATTCTTCTCAATGGAGTCAGTTTCTTTCGGTTCATTCTGGGGACTAGTATGGCTCCTTAATTTGCTTCCTTAAAGGATATGGAGTTGACCTTGACATTCAAAGCAAAAGATTATCTTGTTGAAAGTCATCAATTTGTATTGATGGATTTAAGCTCAGAACTTAGAGTTCTGATTAAGCAAAGTTGGAAGAATGATTCTCTTAAGAGATGGGCTATCACGGTCATGAATTATCACGGTGAATCCTTGGACTTGCATTCTTGGAAGAATAGGTTGAGGTACTTGGTACATTGAATTTTACATGTTTGCCGAACTTGGCTGACTAAAAGGATTCATTTATCCATAGCAGTTTTCTAGATCATCCAGGTGGTTTCAGAAATTGTACATCTCTGCGAGAATTAATTTCTTGGTGATGGGATTATAAAATATGTATTCCTTAGACTCCTCACTGTATCAAAAAAAGACACATTTCTCACTTATTTCATCAAGCTTCTTCCTTAATTCTGAAGGTGCGTGTGCATATGCTATGCATCAAATGTCTAGATGGGCTACATTGAGCTTTGTCACACTCCAAGCTTCTTGGGGAACATTCATCTGTAAAATTTGGTAGTTGTTGATCAATTTAAAGATAAAATTTGGTATACTTCACTTCAACTAAAATGTTGACAAGTGTTTTTCTTTAAGTGTTCTTACCATATTCATGATGGTCTGATACTCTTCTTTTATTACTCCATTAACATGGAGTATATCATTGTTGCTTGCATGATGATGATGCCTTGAGACTTGAAGAAAGTTACCGATTCTGGGGAATTATATTCTCCCTCCTCCATATGACTGAGTATTTTGAGAGTTTACCACTCTGTTTTGACATTTAAGATTCTTTAGATCTAAGTAAAATATTTTAGGACTTGTATGCAGAAAATATATCAGTTACTCTAACAGAATCATCAATAAGCGTGAGAGAAGTAAAACTACCACCCTATTGACTCTGTTTGCATTAGTCCACAGAGTGGGGAGTGTGAACAAGGTCAAGATGTTGATTGGCTTGATTTGAAGATTGTGGAAGGAATTGGATTGCTTGTTTTCCAAGTATGCAAGACTCACATGGGGATTTTCTCTTTAAAAATAGGTAGACCTTCTGACCATGGAGTTTTAAATGAACCAGATTTCTGAAATGTTAGATGTCAAATCCTAGTATTGCCAAACCATTGTTTCATTCATGGTGGATGCATTATGTGCATAGGGTTGACTCAGTTCGCGATTAAGGAGTAGGGAAACATCTATTTGAGTCATATGGATTTCATAAATTAATTTTATGTTGGGGTTTTTGTCATAAATTTTACAAGATGCTCCCTCAAAAATTACCTTATATCCTTTTTTCAATGAGCTATCCTACACACAAGTTATGTTTTTAAAGTACAGACATGATGAATGACCAGGCTCCATATAACACTTTGCGTGGAGCTTAGAACCTTCCTCTTTGTATTCCAAGTGATGTGCAGGTAATATGGGAAGTGAAAGAATCAATGCTTACAAGTGATCTTTGTTACTGTCATGGCAGTTGCTTGGAAATCCAGCATCCGACTTACAAGATCTTTAGGTTGTTGTTCAGTTGTGTGGCATGAGGAAAACCATACTGTGAGTTGTTTCCCGTGTGATTTATCACATCTTGTGCTGAGGAGCTGATGCACTGCTTCTTCTGCATTGATTAAGTAATGCCCATACTTTTGCAATAAAAACATTGAATAGTCTAGTTTGTCATTCGACCTTCCTCCCTCTGCCCCTCTTTAGAGGCTGGAAATTCCGATGTTGATTGTATTGTTGATTTCACTGTGTAGGTTAAGGTGGGATGTTGTTGTGTCTATTTCCTCCACAGGAAATTTATTGTAAGGGAGTTACAGATTGTTCCCTATTCCTTTACTTCTTCCTCTGCCTTTTCCCTCTTCTGAATGAGAACCAAGTTTGGAAGGCATTGGATATTGAATCATCTATGAGATGCAGTCTAGCCTCATGTCTGAGACAATTAGTTCATCACATTGTTAGAAGAACTTAGCTTGAATCCTTGGATTCAAGGATGCGTTTACATTACAACCATTTCAAATTTCACCAGGTAAACTTAAGGAATTTTCTCAATATTAGTTGATCAGTGGGGAGTTTCACCAATCAATCTGATGCAGTTCCCGATTCCATGACTGCAGTCATGAAGTGATCTGATTTGGACTCTGCATCATCTGAGAGTCTCGGGTGTATCCACAAGAATTATGATTTAAACGATTTTACCACATCATTTCCTTGAAGTAGGGCGTTTTGAGATAATAAAGACTGTTGATGCCGGTAGCACATGATTTTTTGAAAAATCCGAATCATCCAGTGTATCGAATTTCGGCACAATCTTTGTCCTCGGTTGCAGGCAATTCTATGGGCATTTGTCATGTGATGAGGGCTGGATGCGAAGTTCCACATGCGAGATCCCTTTAGTTCCCGAGCATTCTTGCTTGAGCGACCTCATTATGAGAGACCAAATTCATAGTTCTTTCCCGAGTGTCCGGACCCTCGATGGGCGAGATTGCTGAATGATGATACCATTTTAAAAATTCTTGAAAAAATAGAGGAAAAAGAAATTTGGATTTACCTCCAATCACAGAGATCGCCGATTCGCCAATAGCCGATGGGAGCTTATCGGCCTATAGATGGCCCTTGGTATCCTTGCAATGTGATGGCAGCACAATATGGCCTTCAGGATTTTCGTTCCTTTAATTTCAAATGTAGAATGCAAAAATCGCTTTGGACTTTCAGCAGTCGGTCTGAATCGGGTAGTCGGATCTTATCGAAGGATTTAGATAAAGGATTTCCGCGATTTGATGTGAGGATTCTTTAGCATCGATTCGCGATGCGATATTCGATGGCGTGCTTCTTCCGGGACTTTTCGATTTAGTTGATTCTTGCCGTGATGTCGAAATGAAGCGGGCCGGTCGTGATCTCTCCTCGTGGTTAGCGATATGATATCTCGGACCTCTTGTCTCAAGGATCCGCGAAATGCCGAATCCTAAAAAGTCGATGAACTTCGCTTATCGGGACTTTTCCCAAAAAGCTCGATCTAAGCGTCTGGATAGATGGAGCTGACTAGATTTCGTCGAGAGGATTTCTTTGGAGCGAAACCGATCCTTGTTCTCGGGTTTAGCGATTTTCCCGAATGCTGATATGGCGATCATTTATCCTCTTGGGACTTTTCCGAGTGCGGATTCATATAGCGATCGAAGAGATAAGGTGATCGATGCCTCCTCGGGATATCGCGACTTAGATGCTCCGTTGACACAGTAATGTCTGTCAAAGTGGAAACACGGATACCCCATTGGCCTCGATATGCGCCGCGTGTCATTAAAATGGGTGTTTGAGATCTTATCGTAGCGTAATCGCGATTTGGCGGAGATGCGAATCCTGTTGCAATGGATATGAAGCGAACTTCAAGAATGCTCGATGCCAGTGCGATGAAAAGTCTATCAATCAATGTCGAAGATTTGGAGGATTCTTCCATCATCAACTCCCAATTCCCGATTTTAAGATGGGGTCACGAGGATCTATGCGTGTTTCTTGATGGACGGTCAAGATGGCGTCGGGATTTCTCAAGTAAAAAAACTATCGTAAATCCACGCGATAATCGTGATGCAACTTCTTGGCGATCTAACGGTAGCCGGTTTATGATCAAGATCGTGGTGAAATTCTTTCATGTACCGGTGCTCTCATAAGTCGCCAAGTGCGGTTTCCTTGGCAGATCCGTTAGCAGGATGGTGCGGCTTCAATGGTATTCTTTACCTAAGATCGTTCTTTGTGGAAGAAGATTAAGATCTTTCAAAGATTTAAGAAAATTTCCGCGATTTCTTTGTGATACACTTCTGATCTTTGTAGTTTGACTATTTTCAAAATCTTTAAAGCGATTCAATATACAGATCTTTAATGAATTGAAGCGCAATCTTCAAGTTCTTTAAACTTCTTCGTTCTGCAATTCTTCTGCGTCAATATTTGACGTTTCTTTGAGAAAATTGTGCGGGTTTCTTCTTCTGCGTTCTCATAGCTATCGCTAAACTTCTCCGCGGCGATCTTCAAAGTGTGCGAATGACACCAAACTTTGTGAAAAGGTTGTGCCGTGTGCTCTCAAGATCCGTGAATCTGTGCGATATTTGAGGATCGTGTTACTCTCCAACCTGTGTGAAATGGCTTACTACTGTAGCTCTGATAACATGATAAACTGTGAAGGGCCGGAGGAGAAATCACGGAGAATAAGGTAATATTCAAATGTATGAAGAAGTCTGAACAAAGTGAAGAGGTTGATGGACCATTTACAATGTAAGATGGATTTGGAAGCTATATATGCTCCAGAAGCCAGAGACAAAATAGAAGTACAAAGCGTCGATGCAGTTTGATTATGCGATCATCACTGATTGAGGTACCAATATATTTACTTTTATCTACGACCAATAGGGCTTCGTAATAAAGTATAGATATTGACCCGACTGCCTTCACATTTGGATTTATTCATATTGGAGCATGGATGAATGAGCTGTGGTGTCCTCTTAACCATAGCTTCATCGACAACTTCACAGCTTTGGCTTCAAAAGTTCCAACGTCTGTGTACAATGGATCATTTGCAATGATGTCGCCGGTTGCATCGGACCGAAGAGAACGCTCGTATTGTGTAGAGGGAAGGCGCCCGAGGGTAAGAGGACGAACTGGATCATGAACGAATATAGCTTGTTGCAGCTCAAAGAGTTTAGAAGGTTTTTATTCCAATTGCCGGTCATTTAACTTATTTTCTCATTAACATAAGACCAAAGAGCATAAAGGTTTTTATTCTAACTGCCATGATGGAGTTAGCCTATTTTCTCATCATCATATTGAGTAACATATTTATCGCGAAACCCGAGGGCTTTGATTTCATATTTTTCACGAAGATTTATAGATCTTTTAATATTTAAGATATAAAATTATTGTATAGCTGAACTCAATTTAGTTTGGTAAATTTTTATGGATTTATTTAATTTAGTTTATTATTATATTTTATGAGTCTAAATGAACAATGACAGCAAGAGCCGGAAATCCGCGATGTAGTTTACGATGTAATCGATTCGTTGGATAAGAAGAGATGGACCGTGGTTACGGCCCTTCAGCCGGAGGATCTAAGCCTTCATATCTTGTATAAACTCTGAGAGAGATAAGCCATCGGAGAATCGGGGATCGAGACTTTGAAGTCTCTAATTCATAGAACAAGCGAAACCTGAATCAGCGATGTAGGATTTAGCGGTTGTCATGGCCGTTAAAGCATGAGATATGAATGATTGTTTTTCTTCATCGGAGTTTCGGGGATGAGGATTTCAATATGCAAAGAACACAATGCCGAAGCCCGATTCATGATGCCATCGAAATCGCGATTGAATCTGGAGCAAATCGGATTCGGCATGTGATCTAGACCGTTAATCCAACTCCGTCAGATGGATGGGTAAAGCATCAGTCGATGGAAGACGGAGTGCCAAAAGTGATGCAGTATTCGGCATATCATTTGCGTCCAAAGGGCATATGCACATTATCATTATAAACCACTAAAATCGGTAGGAAGTATAGTAGCGATCCGCATGATGATAGTCCATGGACCATTGTATGGCGGAAGGGCTAAAAGAGCTCGGGAAAGGAACACATCGAGGATGGGAGAGATGGGGAAGTTCGAGTACATGTACATCGACAGGAATACCCGAAATCGCGGTTGGTGAAATCCCGATGGGATCGAACCGTTGGATCAAGCATTGATCGGAGGGTTTTTGTTGTTCATCACACATTAATGGTTCATTTATGAATCTGTTAAGTGAAACTGACTTATTATGATGAATTGGTTAGTGTTTCAATTGCTAGGACAGATGTCCCTGTATTACTGAATGGTAAGGGAAGTGGAATCGTCAAGGAATCGTGTATAAAAAATGGTGAATTCGTTGGTTGTGCAGATGGAAAGAGCGAAACTGATGAAGAAGGAGAAAGGAGAGATCTTTGAGCATAGAAATTGTGTGGTGAGCGGGAAGAAGAGTTGGAATAGCCGGGAAGAATGCTGGTCACGGAGCCGGACACATTGAAGAGAAGGAGTGCGAGCGGTTTGAAGATCGAATCTGGAAAGGCTGGTAAAGGAATTATCGAATGGTTATGCACGTATATTCATTATTTCATATTCAAGAGTGGTTGGGAGGTGCTAAGGACTATTTTTCAGCCAGGATTCAAGTAGGTTTCTTGAACCGCGAAGTTATGGCTCCATGCAGTTTGGAAGCCAAAGAACAAAGATTGGCTAGGGAGTGGTGCTAGGAAGACAATGTGATTTCCTCTGTTATGCGAGTTAGACTGGAAGTATTGGCTGGAAGTTAGTACTTCCATCCGGTTGAATTTTCTGGAACGACATTCAGGAAGTTAGTGCTTCCATCCGGTTGGTGCTTTGGAAATAGGGGAGTTAGTGCTTCCTTCTAGTGGGTGCTAGAGAAGCTAGAGAGTTGGAGCTCTCAAACAGAGTTGTAAGCAGCAAAGGCATCCCCATTCCATCCATCCATTCCATCCATCCATCCATTCCATTGCCTTCCATTCCTCCATTCCATTCCATTCCTTTCCATCCATTCCATCCATTCCATCCATTCCATCCATCCTCCTCCGTCCGTCCATGGTCCATCCTCCATCCATCCATTCCATCCGTCCATCCTCCATCCATCCATTCCATCCATTCCATCCTCCATTCCATTCCATTCCATCCATCCATTCCATTCCTTCCTCCTTTCCATTCCTTCCTTTTCCATGCCATCCATTCCTTTCCTCCGTCCATCCATTCCTCCATCCATCCATCCTTCCTTCCACCATCCGTCCTTCCATTCCATCCATCCTTCCATCCTTCCTCCATCCTTTCCTCCCTGTCCTCCATCCATCCGTCCATCCATCCTTCCGTCCATCCGGTCCGGCCATCCGTCCATCCATCCTCCATCCATTCCGTCCAGCCATTCCATTCCATCCATCCATTCCGGCCATTCCATCCGTCCATTCCATTCCTTCCTCCATCCGGTCCATTCCATTCCATCCATCCATCCATGTCCATCCATCCATTCCTGTCCATCCATCCATCCATTCCATCCCCATTCCATCCATCCATTCCATCCATCCATTCCATTCCATCCATCCATCCATTTCCTTCCATCCATCCATCCTTCCTTCCATCCATCCATCCATTCCATCCGTCCTCCATCCTTCCATCCATCCATTCCATCCTCCTTCCTTCCTTCCATCCATCCTTCCGTCCATTCCATCCTTCCATCCATCCATCCATCCATCCTCCATCCTTCCATTCCATTCCTCCATCCTTTCCTCCTCCTCCATCCATCCATCCTCCGTCCTCCATCCATCCATCCTTCCTTCCTCCCGTCCATCCGTTCCATCCGTCCATCCTCCGTCCATCCTTCCATCCATCCATCCGTCCATTCCATTCCATTCCTCCATCCATCCATTCCATTCCTCCATTCCATCCATTGTCCATCCATCCATCCTCCTTCCATTCCATCCATTCCATCCACTCCATCCATCTCCATCCATCCATCCATCCATCCTCCGTCCATTCATCCGTCCATCCATCCTTCCATCCGTCCATTCCTCCTTTCTCTGTCCATCCATTCATCCTCCGTCCATCCATCCTCCTCCATCCATCCTCCATTCCATCCATCCATCCGTCCATTCCATCCGTCCGTCCATCCTCCATCCATCCAATGTAAGTAAATCCATATAAAAAGTAAGTTGTTATTTAGGGAATAAATTCATAAAAAGTAAAATCATTTGAATAGATAATAATCAACTTGGTGGAGAGGAGGAAGTACTTCATATAACATTAGGAAATTACCTTAGAATATATTTCAAACACAATACTTCTTTTTGGGTCTAATAGCATCCTATATAAATCCAAAACATTAACTTGAACAGAAAAATCAAGATTCAACTCATAGTAGTTAGAAATGAAAATCATAATAATAATAATCTAAAGTTAGAGATGACTAAAGAATTAATCAATCAATAGTAAAATCAAAACATGAAAGAAGCAAAACAACAAACAAACTTAATAATGCTTTAATTAAAAGGTAAGAGTGCTATTATGATTATCAATTAAATTGATTATGAAAATGGGCTTTCCACTATCAACACGTTAATGAAATTAGATAAATTGATTATGACAATGGGCTTTCCACCTTATCTAGTTTCATGAAGCCATTAAGATGTTGATAGTGGAAATCATCCTATATAAATCCAAAATATTAGCTTATTAGAAAACTCAAAATTCAACCCATATTGATTAAAAATAAATCATAATAATAATCTAAAACTAAAAAATGATTAAAAAATTAATAATCCAAATAAAGTAAAATCAATTGTACAATAAAACAAAACCAACCAACAAACACAACAAAGCTAGAGTCAAGACCACTTGTTTATTTATAAGCCCTTTTCCTCTTATCCTTTTTTATTTTTATTATAACAAATATAACTTGAAAACCGAAAGAAATATATTATCGAATGAACTTACATATTTCATCCTTCACATGTTATTTTTTGAAATATATTATATGTATAGGATTTCAAAATTCACTCATTATGCATTTTTAAGATAAAAAATAACTTAAGGTATATTGATAAAAGAAAAATTATATTAAATAAAAAGATAAAACAGGAAGAGACTTGCGAAAGTACTCAGAATATAATGAGTAAGAGATGTGAAAACATATTATAACAAATATATTTGGAAATGAGAATGTAAAAGGAAACATATTATACTTACATATAACTTTTTTTAAATAAAAGGAGAATCTGTATCATATATTATCAAAACATATGAGTTTACATGGTCAACAGTCTGAAACGTCAAAAATGTTGCTGGAGACCGGAAACCAGCATTGGCAGAACATCTATTATCCATTGGCACATGTACGCGGAAGGCAGGCAGTGCGAAAGTATCTAGTGGAGTATAAGAAACATTAACATATAAAACAAACCCTTAAGAGCATTAAAAACCTATAGAGTGATGACTGTAGTTGGTCTTCCGCGTGTATCCATTGGGATGGCGAATGGTATGGCCAGTGGACACCTGCGCCCGGCGACCAGACGCTGATGGGCATGAGCGGGACATCAAAGGCCCATTTTGTCCCATTATGAGTGCACCGGTGCTCGAGTGGTATGTGTACAGACTCGAACAACAATGGCAGTGTTATCTTGTGAAGAAAACCATGCATATCACCGCAGCCAGACTCGTCCTCTGGCCGCCACCTGGTTCTCCATTTCTTCCGGAAGCGAGGTCACCGCCCGACTCATTTCTCCAAGCGCTTAGTCACCCGCAGCGAGACTCATTCTCAAGCTTCCGCGCGTCACCTGCTGGCGTCTTACGGCTGACAAGCGGCATATTCATGCTTTCTTTTGTAAAGAGTCTCCATCAGCAATTAGCAATTGCGCGTAAATCCATGTCCGAGGTGTAGAAATTCATCCCCTTTGTGACCCTCCATCCACCCATTTGCTGGAGCTACCATGAGTGATAGGTCCGGCGAAGATTCTTCCCCACCGACTATACCTTTGAATGCGTTTATCCCTCTAAATGCGTGCCGGAACCGTGCGCATTCAATTCCGCTTCTGCGCCAATTCACAGATTCGGAATTCTCCTCGCCCTGAGCCCTTTGCTGAAAGGTATGAAGTAGCCAATGACTAAATGGCAGCTCAGGCTATCGCTGCGTTGCCTTCATTTCACTTCGCAGGCTCACGGTCCGAACCTCGTCGAGGCACCCCCATTTGCCTTGGCATGATGCAGGTAAAGGCGGATGTGGTGACACCAAAGCGCCACGGTTGGGTATACTCAGGACATGAAACCATGGCATACCCAACCTCATGCAGCACTGGCTCCTCGAACCCGAGGAAGCGGAACCATAGCCGCAAAGGCTAGAAATATGCAATCCCAGCGCAAAGAACCAGAGCAGATTTACCAATGCACTGCGCCCGGCCGAGACCTCCATCGCGTTAATGTTACCGCTCACAAATAGAAACAGACCTCCCATCTTTCGGGCCGATGTGGCTACCATCAAAGTAGGGTAAAATTAAATTGATGAAATTTTGTATCCATTTAAGCGCTGGCTCAATCAGAAACCACTTGTAGGTTCCTTTGGTATCACCCCATCACGGGGGCATAGCACATATAACCCGGAATTAAAGTGCTGAAAGAAATATATATTATCTAATGCGCTTAGATATTTTATCAACCAAAATATTGTTTGTTTTTGAATTATATTAGTTAATATATATATGATAGAAAAGGAAAAAATTTGAAAAAAAAAAAAAAAAAAAAAAAAAAAAAAAAAAAAAAAAAAAAAAAAATTATATTAAAAAAAATTCAAGAAGTACTCAAATAAGAGTAATATTAAATAAAGGATTTTTTTTTTAAAAATACTCAACTAAAGAGTAATTTTAAATAGAGTATTTTGTTTAATATTTTTTTTTGTAAATAAAGAGTAATTATATTAAGGAACATACGTGGGTAGGCGGTAGCAAAATACAAAAGATGGCCGAGTTCGCGATTCTTTGGAATTTGCCCTTCCATCCATCAGGAGAACCCGATCCATCCGATACATCAACCCGCCTATTCAAACAAGTTATAAGTTAAACTAGTAAAAAGAGTATTCAGACCATTTATCAGCTAAGACCTAAATCTTGACTGAACTTTGACAAACACTAAAAGCTTAGACACCTGGCTGGTAGCCGGACCACGTGGCATGAAGGTCTCCTAGCCAAGGCTCTTCCTCAATATACGTGTACAAATCGACCCCATTGCTCCATATTCCCTCGTTGGGCCGCGAGAAACTCCTCGGCGTCGATCCTCTAACTCCTTAGGCTGTTTTACTGCTTTGGACTCTGCACTCTTTATTATGATCGCCACCTTTAGGCGTAAGTAGGGTCCTCCATTTGGATAGGTTGAAGTAGGATCAGGGAATAGAGGCCTCATGCATGGATGAGAATTTAGAGAAGCTAAGTCGCCTTCGTCAGAAGTAGTATCTGAAGTGTAGATCCACCACCTCTGCTGAGTTCAAAACCCAGTGCGTGCGGGAAGCCGGACATCACTATCTCACGAATTAAGCCTATCAAATGATGAAGTGAAGTCGCTCTCATAGAGCTCGCCAGAGAAGGCCACAGCCAGATGCATGAGGAGAGTCCATGCGGCATGGGGTTAGGAGGGTCGTTAGAGTCTTGAAGGCGAGTAGAATTGCGTTAGTGGAATTATGGCCATGGAGTTGATTGCGGATCTTGCAAAGAATGCGGGGTAGACTCATCGCGATGTGAGGAAGGAATCAATAGGTCGAGTCGGGGAAGTGTGATCGAGGGCCTTCCGAGAGGATTACAAAGGGGAGCTGTTAGCCACCAGTGCAGTGCGAAGATCGTGGATGCGATTACAGCTGGCGAGGAGAACTAAGGCACTTTGGTGGAGGTATGGTGGTCCACCTTATCTCCACGGAGGAAAGGGAAGCCGAGATGGTGTGATCGAGGGCCTTCGAGGATTACAAGGGGAGCCCCGCCTCGGTCTGCCCCTTGGTCGAGTCATTGGATACCCGGTGCAACTGGCAGAGGAAACTAAGGCCGCCTGGTGGAGGAGTATGACAGGGATCACCTTGCTCCAGAGGAAAAGAGCCGAGATAATCTTATGATGTGAAGGGAGGATCCCCGCGGACAACAAACACAAGTTAATCACAAACATAGTGAACCAATCCATTCAAAATCATAGCGAAGGGGAGAGGACTGCTGCGTAAATGCTCCTTCGTATCACCATAAAGGGCATTTAAACTCCGGGTAGGGTGGTGGGTTGTGGCACAAGCCCATCACGTGCCTCAATGCTGCGGTGCCCAGTACCTTTGCCCATGTCTTGCCACGATGACCGCTCTGACACCCCATCCGGGGGGTATTTTGTTTAATATTATTATTATAGCAAATAAAGTTTTTTTTGGTTGAAAAGTACTCAAATAAAGAGTAATATTAAATAAAGGACCTTTTATTTGGTATTATTATTTTTAATTTTGAAGTAAATAATTATGAAGAAGGTATAAAAATAAATGAATATAATTGTTGATGATGTTTTTATTTTACTATAACAATATATGGAAAGATTTCACATATCTTATTTATTTCATTAATTTTATGTTCATGAATATTAATAATACACACTAACATATGGGTGAAAAATTAGTTGCAACTTAGTTTCTATCAACAAATCTACACTCATTTTGAGCATACCAAACAATACAACATGTCAATCATGATTAGAGATGTTTTAATGTGACACCCACATAATATTTTTGCACACACATATATTGTCTTCATCTTTGAAGGATCTGTAGCTTTAATATCATTTTGAAAAACTTACACATAAGAGTTTTATAAGTAGTCTTCTCTCCAATCATCTAAGTGATATATATATATATATATATTGAGAGGTGTTTTAATGTGACACACATAATAATTTTGCACACATATATACTCTCCTCATACTTAAGGGTGTAACATCCTACTCTGGTGCACTGAGCGAACTTATTCTTTGAGGACACTTGCTCGCAAGTGATCCAGATTATTATGATATTAAAACATTTGTCTTTGATTACGATGAGTTATGATAGATGACATGATGTTTTACTGCATTGACATAGACATATGCTATTGACTCGGTTTTACTGAGTGTGCATGGTTTTGGACCTTGAGGATGCAGAGGCATCGATGGAACCCTGGGACTCCAGATCGAGTTAGGGAGTGTGCTATTGGGGTTTGATTGTTTTACTGTGATTTTAGTACATTTGATTAGATGATATGATGTGGACATGTCTGACATGATTTTTGATGATCCAAGATGACGATAGCTTGCCGACTAGACTCACATATGGAGTAAAGGGGCCACACACACGACTACCAGAGAGGTTGAGGGAGAGGTGTTGACAGTAGCCCTACCACAGCCTACTAGCACTCTCGCCGTGGCTGGAACTGTAGGTTAACGATTACCTATTTCTAGAGGACCCATGATTCCGCGAGGGGAGACTGCGACAATCGCTCGCGATGATTTTAAGGGGTGCGCAATAAGGTTGGGGCTTTATTCCTTAGAATCCCCTAGTCTCCCATAGGTTCACCTGGCGGAGTGTTGACTCCAGGGGTTATTGATGTCTACCAATCAGTC
>SNQJ01S0083592.1:30799-46497 GCA_010110895.2 Picea sitchensis | reverse complement strand
CCAGGTGCGTAGTAGAAATATTCAAAGGTTTTGATACCTGATGCACCTTCAGAATTAGAGGCTCAATGTCATTCAATCTCGGGGAAAATTTTCAACTTCATCCCCGGCAACGGTGCCAGAAATGTTAGCAATGAAAGTCACTCCTGGATTGCAGCAGGAGCAGAGCCTGACGCCCATCAGTTTATGTCACAATTTGTTTATAAAAAGGGGTGATCGAATGGAAGTTAACTCAAAACAATGTTGTTCTAACTCCGAAACTTGGCCAGGAATGCATGGGCAAGAGAGGTCTTAGATAAACTTCAGACAGTGAGTTGTAGTAAGGGTGAGTATGGGAAAGACTTGTATAAGAGAAATACAAAGGTCTGTCATAACCATCAGGTTTCTAACAGACCGTAGGAGAAAACATCTAAACGCAAGATCTTCTTACATTCAAACACAGAAAACTGGAGAATACAACAATGCAACAATAAACCCTTTATCGTAACATAATTGCAATAATTCATTTGAATCAGTCAATCATGAACTCCCTCAGTATGTGATGAAAACTAGATGGGGTAGGAAAATTGTCTGTCATTAAACAAGAAATCTTACATACAGATGCATAACCAGAGAACTAGAGTGTCTGTTAAAACTTTACAATCGGAAGCTTCGCTCTACCATCGATCCTTACCCAAAATGGAAAAAATGCCTTCATATACACAAAACAACAACAACAGCAAAAACAAGACGCTTCATTAAAAACATTGCATCTACATGTCTTCTGATAGTCTGCGCATGCAGACTCTAGCCGATCGTGCACCTATGACATACACTATCAGATTTCGGATTGTCCTGCTGCAGACGAATTGACCAGCTTTAGTCCTTTGCTAGACTTTCCATTTATGATGGAGACGATGTCTAACCACGTCCAACAACTACAATAACTGCCCTCTTGAGATCATGAATGGTTCTGGTCAACTCTGCCTTTTGGGGACGTGGAGGTCTTCTCGAGGGGCCACCTGGACCAGCCGAACGGTTCACGGGATGAGAGCTAGAAGATGTGGCATGCTTGACAAGGATGTTGTAGGTGCCAGTATGGTGAAGGTGAGGCGGGGGGAAAAGGGGTGCTTTCGTGGAAGTGATACATGGACAGGAGACAACAAATGGAGGGAGGTGTTGCGGCGGAGGTGACTGGGCGAAAGGGACACATGGCAGGCGGTGAGGACTTGGGACTAGTATATTCATGCCACGTATATATAGGGGGCCCGCTATAGTGAAATTCCATTCCGAACCCCCCCCCCCTCCATTAAAGGCATAACCGATGGGGGGATCCCAAATTCACTACAGACCATAGATCTAAGCGCCGAGACTTGGGCCATCCAGATGCACGCATACATTATCTCTGATTCCGGACCCCCCCCTCTCGTTAAATCCAGAATGATGGAGGGGGTGCGGAATTGAACCTCGCCCATGAATTTGAGGGCCTGGATCATGGCCATCCAGATCTGCGCCCTCTTTAAATTAAATGTCCCTGAGCCTCGTTGATGGATGAACAGCTGAGATGAACTTGGCGCTTTCAACATGAAAATCCCGAAGGGCCCCACTCGTGGCTCAGTTATTGTGCCATGTGTCCTTCAGATGGACGGTCTCGATTCTTTTGGGATTTCTGGCACCGAGGGTTCACGATGCAATTTTTCTCAAAAACTCGATTGACCAAACCACGAAAGCACATATGTATGTCGCGTGTCCTCCAGACAAACGATCGAGATGGTATTTGATGTTAGAATAGGGATGCCTCCATTACCAGGCTCACTTGACGTGACCAGGTGCTAGGACCATAAGCTTAGCTTCAAAGGCACTTATCGGCGTTTTGGGGTTCAGGGTTTCGAGATGTAGAACGACGTGAAACCCTCACCCTTCGAACTCCCGAATGTCGAAATGTCGACGTGACTAGATCTTGCGCCACGCATCCTTTGGATGGATGAATGATATCGTTTCTTGCATGCAATATAGACACTACCCATTGCGCTAATCCCTGCGCAACTTCGCTAACCGTGATTTCCCGCCGACCGTTGATCTTCTCCTATGGATGAATCTGGGTCATTGACAACATAATTTTGCTCATTTACTTGCTTGGAAGCCTGAAACGATATTTTTCCGTGTTGTGCTTGGGCACTTCTCGTGCAACTTGCAGACCTGAATACTCTTGTGCCCAAGACAAGAATTGTTTTTAACAAATGGTATGACTCCCATTTGCACATTCTTCTCTTTTTCCTTTACTAGATTGTCCAACTCGGCTTCCATTTCTTTAATTTGAGCGTTCTGCTCCATAATTAACTTCAACATATTCTCTTTCTGGCCTTTCGTCTTAGCCATCTCTTTAGTATGTGGGTCTTCAGTAGTAGATATTTTCAATTGTTTCCTAAGGGTAGCTATGTTTTCATCCTTCTTTTTGACAAGCTCTTCTGCTACTTTTATATTGGATGGATCATATCCAATTTTGAGTACCAGTTCCTCCAAATTTTTATTTTGTTATCCTTTTCCAAATAGGACACCTTCTCCAGCTTCAGCTGAGTCTAAATGTTGTTCAAGGAAACCTGTAAATTTTCTACATTCGTGGAGGTTTTTGCCAAGGTGAAGAAAATCATTTCTCTATTCTGTCTGTGCAAATCCATCTGATTAGTCGAATTTACTTTTGCCACATCAAAATCGAATGTTTCCCTTTTATAATCAACAATTGTTTTTGGATGAGGTACTTGTGCCTGCAAGTAGGCCATGTGAATTCTCCCCTTCTCTGTATCGAAAGAGAACAGTAATCTATGTTGGGTTGTGGATGTTTGTTTCCAAAATTGAGCATAGGTACTATTTGTCAGCATCTCATTTTTCTTCTTAATCAGGTTCTATTTCTCAAAAAGGTTCAGCCCTACAGGCTCCGGTTCATCTCTGGTTGTTAATTTTTGTATCACTCTGCTTCTTTGACAAGGAGGTGGACATCGTCGGCTGGATTCTTGAGGGAAATGGAGAATGTTCACCTTCCATGACAGTAGTGGACTGAGTCTCGTCTCCACTAGACCTATCAGGTGTATGACTGGTCTTGGGCCTTTTTCTATAAACCTGGAAATCATCTGTCGAGACTTCAGTGACCAAGGGAGATACCTCTTTCCTAGATATTTTCTCTACTGGTTCTTGAGGGGTATTAGTCTATGAAATACTGGTAGAAGGGGGCTGATGTTCTGTATCTATCAGAGTGTTCTCCTCCCACTCTATCTGGTTCCTAAACTTCTCAATTTCTAGTTTGGGAATGTGAGCATATGGAGATATTTTATTCTTTAATCTGGTTTTTGCGATGACACTACAAGGATCATAATGCCAAGAGAAACTGACATTGAATTTCATTTCTTTTAAGAGTTTGTTGGCTTCTTATCATGTAGATCGGTTGTTACAAACTAAAGATCCTATCTGTCCCTTGATCCTCAATTGTTGTTTCTTTTTGAAGGACACAAAGTGAATATTGTCTAAATTTATCATCTGTCGGATATATTCCAAAGCAAATATCCTGACAGGTAGGAAATTGGGTAGCTTGTAGGGGGGCATATCACATCCGTAAACTCTAATCACTTTGTGATCCTGGTACAAATACCAATCCCTTGTTTTGTCAAGGTCTGATAGGTGCAGGATTCTTTGAATCACTTTGTTTATTTTGGGTTCCTTCTGTCCACTTAACATGCCTACCACTGGGTGGAAAAACTGGTCGATGAAATTCTTGAAACTGAACTCAAATGAGTTATTTCTTAACAACGATGTCCAGGCTATAACTAGTTGTGGATTACCATCTTGGTTGAGCTTCTGTAGGGAGAAAGAAAACCTCCCTGACTGGAAAAACATGAACATGTAGGCAAGTATTGATGAATATCTGAACATGCCTTCGGTAGGAAAATTGAAAAGTTACTCGTGAATGTTATCAGCTAGAAACTCGCTGAAATTGAACTGGTTGCTTGCCTTTTCTTCGGTGGAGAAAATGGACAAGAAACCCAAGATGGGTTCATCCACTCAGTTGTATGAATAATACCCAAGCAGACAACGCAGGGATGAAATAATTTGGTTACCTTTTGCTGAAAACATGCAGGAATGGTAGGGGGTATTTTTCTTGGGAAATTGGGCACTCTCAGGGAGGAAAAGCTAAAAAATCTGTGCTCTCTAGGGAAAAGACAACTTTTGGTACATTTCTGTTAAAATCTCCATGGTGAAAGGAGAAAAGGATTCTCATATGCCTCTCCATCCTTCATATCTAAATAAAACTTTGAAACGACTTATTTGAAGCCTTTTTTATGTTTATGTTCGCATATTTTGTTTTCCTCGAGACTCATTGTTTGATTGTCATTTAATAAAATGTTGCACAGAGTAAGCCAAATAAGTTGTGACTAAATGGAGATGAAGCTTTATCAGATAAATTGCATTTGAGACTACTAGGTTCCTGAATAAAATAGTAACCCCACTATCGTAGTTGTATCATCCTTTCTGTTATGTTTGTTGATCTTCAATACTAAGAAAAGCAATGGCTTTCAAATAGACAATATTTTATTTTAGAACCTTCTTCATTATTGTCCACTAGGTGTATCATCAAAATTACTGTACCCTTCTTCCATTTCACCTTTATCATCGACCAATCTCCACAAGATCAGGTGTTTTCTTCAAGTTAACGTCTACAAGAAGTTGTATCTTAATTATTTTGATATATTAAACCAAGAAAGAAATGTGGCCTCCCTTCAACTAGATCTTAGGTTTCAATATTGACAATGATGCCTTAAATTGCCTTTGCAAAATTGAAACAGAGGTTATGATTTTTATTCCTCTCCCATGAGTTGAGATTATTCTTGGTATTGATAATATGCTCATTAATGGTACCCTTTCTAATGTTGTAGATTGTAAGGGAAATGGAGAAGCAAACTGGAAAGGATCTAAATTCACACTGCCTAGAAAATGCATATCTTTCATGCACCTCAAAATCATGGTTGTTTACACCGCCTTCATTTTCTCATATGCCATGTTCGTTTTGTCTCAAACCTGGAATGTGGACTCAAGTCGATTAGATTCACCTCAAAGAATGATTTTTGGAAGAACTCCATAGTCAATATCCTGATCCAGCATCGATGTATCAAACCCTCCATGGACTTCCCTCATGTTCATCACATAATGGAGAGTCCACTCCCACATCCAAAGAAACCTTGGTAAGAAGACCCCAAGCCAAAACAAGAACCATCTGGGCAATGTTATCTATGAAATGATCTGCTCCATGTATGAATTGGGTTCCACCTCCATTTCTTGAGCTTTTTTTTCAGCCTCGAAAAAGATGACCACAATGATGATGATCATGCTCCCCCTGTTCAGATCCTAGAAACATCCACACAACAACTCTTGGTACCTGGAAAAATGGAAGCATGGCCTTTGGAATTGAAAAAAATAGAGACTGGTAATAGTTCCCAACACTATCCAGGCCCTGATGCACTTAATACTACTTCCAACAGAGTATGTACAGCGTGTGATAGAAAATGTGAAGGTAAAGAGGCCTGAATATGAAAACTCATAACAACACTAAGATGAGCTTCCCATCTGCACACTCTTTGAATGATTTTTGATGCTTTCAGAGCACACTCACATATATTCCTTCAGTGTGATGGCATATTTCCAGATCGAGCAGATAATCAAATACCACAACCTCTATTGATGACAACGAGCTTCTTGACAGACATTACATTTGGACAAATGGCATTTTAGGGCCATATTTCTTTGATTTCCTATCATGGGCGTACACGGCCTAATATTCAGAACCAATAGCAACAATATCACATCCTTTGGACACATGTACAGTCACCTTGGCACCTAATTACCCTTTATGCATGTGTGTTTTCCAAGTTGTTTCGATGAAGTGAGCCTGAGGCTATACATTGGAGCTTGGCACTTGTGTGCTAGGGAATTGGATTGTATGTTGTTGGTTTGGTAAATAAGATGTTTTTTTTTTTATGACTACAGGTGTGTGGCTCGAGGACTGAAGATTGGCCTTCAGGCCCAAAAATTTTGGCAGAAATTTAAATTAAATAAAACTCTGTTATAAAGCCCGAGAGCCAAACTTGGGCTAAAAAAAACTAAAATTTAGCCAAAATTACAATTTTTTTAAACTTCCTCTGAATATGAAAGCTACCACTACACCATGGTTTTAACCTTTTGTCTAGATAACCTGTGAAACCAAATGTCATTCCAAAACCAATCTTATACCGAAATTGTAAAAATTAGCATGTGATAATAGTTGAGATGTATTGAGTGCTTTCTACCAGAAATAGATATCAGTTAGAATACTTCTTTCCCTATAAATTATAGGGGTCCTAACAAAGGTTCCACCTGGGGATGGAATCTCCTTGGGAGGTGTCAATAATTCATAAAACTCTCAGTTTCACAGACCACGTGTCTTATCCATTGGGTTGTTACCCAACTGAACCCTGTGACCATTTCTTGTACCTGTTCCAAACCAAAGGGATACAACACAAACTGAAAATAAAACTATGAAAAACTGAAAAAGAAAGAAGTGTTCATCTTGTTGAGATTATTGGCACACTCCCACCTACTCTAATCTACTGATAATTTCATTGTTCTAAATGATACAATAATTCCAGTGTAGTCAGTCAAGCAACTGCTTATATACATTGACTTCTGGACTATTTATTAAAAGCATTAGAGAAACAATTTGACCCTTTGTCCATAAAACACAAGGTGTGCAATGTAATGGCGACTGTAGATGGATGTGTACAATGGAACTGGAAATATCCTTCATATAATCAACTGCAGGATCTATAAATTCATAATTTTTTGATATACCCTTTAGGATCTCAATGACAAGTTGATCCTGGATAACCTCTTCAATTTATTCATCAAGGTTGATCCTTGATTCCAGCTCTGAAAAACCAGACTCACAACCATATTCTTCCTCTATATACAAGTCAAATGGTATAACATTTTCCTCTCTTTTTGGAGGAGGAATACTTTCCAAGAATTATTTAGGATCTTGGAAATCAGATGACTCAAATTGAACATCCAATAGTTCAAATTCATTTCCTAATATTTCATAACTAAACCAAGAAAACAACTTTTACCGTCAGGTGTGAATCGACTAGATTTCAAACAAAGAAATATTGTTGTTGAGAAAATCTCATCAATCTGAAATTCTGCTAACTCATCCCTCATTGTTTGTAAATCTTCACCAGATAAAGGGTTTTCCACATACCATGTCATCTTGGATCACCATCAATTCTCTAAAATATGGATTCTTTGGAAGTGAAGTCTCTTTGAACTTTGAAGCTCAGGATATTGAATAATGAAGTTGCCAGGTGAATGGTACAACCTTCCTTTGTTTGGCTTCTATTCACCATTAGAAGTCAAACCTAAACTTGATATATTTTCTGGAGAACCTAAAATCTCGTTCCCCAGTATGGTTGCCACTCTTTTATCACTCTATAATTTGCCCAAGGTTGTGGAGGCAATCACATAGGTAACATCAAACTGCTTGAAGTCTTGGATCTAGCCCTCCAAGACTCAGAGAGGGATCTCTCTATCTGATCTAGCTTTGTTTAGATTAAAATGATAGGCTAGTTATGATATATTTGGGCTTGGTTTTTAATATGTTTGGTTGAAACCACCAAGGCAAGGCCATTGGGTAATGGAGTCAAAGAGGCCAAAGAGATCAATTTGCAAAAGTATCAAGCTAAAGTAAAACAGGTCAAGGTAGACATAACTACTGGATCCAGTAAATTTAAATGAAGTGAAATATAAGAAAAGAGGGAAAAGATCAATTTAGCAATAGAGAAATGAAGAATTCTTCCAATAAATATCAGAAGAAAACATTTATATTATCCCCAATAAGAATCAAAGTGTATCTTCCAGCAAAATGTTTTCTTAAAACTTCTGCAAGATAATAAGGAAAGAAAAAAATATGGGAATAGAGAAAACAAATTACATAGGAAGCACTTCACTAATAGCTATGGCATATGAATCCTGAAACAATTAATCTCGTACCCCTGTTGATTTGAAAAAAACAGGCTATGTGAGATTGTTACACTAATGGGAAAAAGTTAGGCTATGTGAGCTTGTTACACTAATGGGAAAAAGTTTCTTCCACGGGTTCCAACCTCCCCTTCATCTTTTACATGTGCCTATATAGAATAAAATTGCTTCAGGCTTCAAAAGACTCGAGCTCTATTTCTTGTTTCTAATAATAAAAACCAATTATATGGAATGACACATGTAACCACTAAGTGCCTAACTCCTAGGAACTGACTTAACAAAAAATGGTTTGAAATATGGAAATGTCACTTGAACACCTCCAATGCTAGAGGTTGTTAAAATTTGTTGACAGCTGGAGATTCTATGCTCTAACCACTTCCTGAAATGTAGGACAGCTCTGCCATTTTTCATGAAGAAATTTAAATTTCCACCTGATGATGATCAAGTTGCCATCTGCTTCATGAAAACTGGGATAAATATTATTAAAGAAGATTATTTGACTGCCACTTTATCTCCTTGAATCTGGATATGCTCTGCCTCCATATATTCTGCCTCTAGGTGTTGGATTTGTTCCACATATCCTAATTAAATGCCTCGAGAAATAGTCTTTATTTAAAATGAACATGCAACTTGGTAGCACTTGTAACAACAATGCCAAAATTCATCAATATTGTAGGAATAATAAATTGATTTCTCCTAGATTTCATTATTATCATAACTTTGCAAGTTCTTCATCTTCTCAAGTTCTTTTCTTCTTCTCCAAAATTATTTTGGCTCTTTTCCATGAGATCCTTGAATTCCAAAGAGGAAAGGATTACAACACTCTGTTGTGAGGGTATTTAACAAAACAACATATGCCTCTCCATCCTTCATATCTGAATAAAAATTTGAAATGTTCTTTGAAGCCCACTTTATGTTTTTGTTTGCATATTTTCTTGTCCTCGAGACTCATTGTTTGATTTTCATTTAATAAAATGTTGCACAAAGTTAGACAAATAAGTTGTGACTAAATGGAGATGAAGCTTTATCCGATAAATCACATTTGAGACCCCTGGGTTCCTGAATAAAATAGTAACCCCATTGTCGTAGTTGTATCATCCTTTTTGTTATGTTTGTTGATCTTCAATGCTAAGAAAAGCAGTGGCTTTCAAATAGACAATATTTTATTTTAGAACCTTCTTCGTTGTTGTTCACTAGGTGTATCATCAAAATTACTACGCTCTTCTTCTATTTCACCTTTATCATCGACGAATCTCCTCAAGCTCAGGTGTTTTCTTCAAGTTAAGGTATGCAAGAAGTTGTATCTTAATGATTTTGAGATATTAAACCAAGAACAAAATGTGGCCTTCCTTCGACTAGATCTTGGGTTTCAATATTGACAATGATGCCTTAAATTGCCTTTGCAAAATTGAAACAGAGGTTATGATTTTTATTCCTCTTGAATGAGTTGAGATTCTTCTTGATATTGATAGTATGTTCATTGATGGTCCCCTTGCTAACGTTGTAGATTGCAAGGGCAGTGGAGAAGAAAAATGGAAAGGATCTAAGTTCACACTACGTGGAAACTGCAGAGCTTTCATGCTCCCCAAAATCATGGTTGTTTACGCCACCTTCATTTTCTCATATGCCATGTTCTTTTTGTCTCAAACCTAGAATGTGGACTCAACTCGATCAAATTCACCTCAAAGAATGATCTTTGGAAGAACTCCATAGTCAATATCCTGATCCAGCATTGTTGTAGTAAACGCTCCATGGCCTACACTCATGTTCATCACATAATGGAGAGTCCACTCCCACATCCAAAGCAACCCTGGTAAGAAGACCCCAAGACAAAATGGGAACCATATAGGCAATATTTTCTATGCAATGATCTGCGCCATGTATGAATTGGGTTCCACCTCCATTTCTTGATCTTTTGCTTCGGCCTCAACAAAGACGACCACAATGATGATGATCGTGCTCCCCCTGTTCAGATCCTAGACACATCCGCACAACAACTCTTGGTACCTGGAAAAATGGAAGCATGGCCTTTGGAATTGAAAAACATAGAGACTGGGAATAGTTCCCAACAATATCTAGGACCTGATGCACTTAATACTACTTCCAACAGAGTATGTACAGTGCAAGATAGAAAATGCGAACGTAAAGAGGCCTGAATATGCAAACTCATAACAACGCCAAGCTGAGCTTACCATCTACGCACTCTTCTAATGATTTTTTATGCTTTCATAGAACACTCACATATATTCCTTCAGTATGATGGCATCTTGCCAGTTCGAGAATATAATCAAAGGTCACAACTTCTTTAAACGACAACGAGCTTCTTGGAAGACATTACATTTGAACAAATGGCATTTCAGAGCCATATTTCTTTGATTTCCTGTCGTGGATGTATGTGGCCTGAGCTTCAGAACCAACATCAACAAGATCACATCCTTTGGACACCTGTACAGTCACCTTGGCACTAATTACCCTTTATGCATGCATGCTTTCCAGGTTGTTTTGATGAAGTGAGCTTGAGGCTATGCATTGGAGCTTGGCGTTTGTGAGCTAGGGAATTGGCTTGTATGTTGTTGTTTTGTTAAATAAGATGTGTTTTTGTTGATGACTGTAGGTGCATGGATTGAGGACAAAATATTGGCCTTCAGACCCAAAAATTTTGGCAGAAATTTAAATTAAATAAAACCCTGTTATAAAGCCCGAGAGCCAAACTTGGGCTAAAAAAAACTAAAATTTAGCCACAATTACAAGTTTTTTAAACTTGCTATGAATATGAAATCTACCACTAAACCATGATTTTAACCTTTTGTTCAAATAACCTGCGAAACCAAAGGTCATTCCAAAACCAATTTTATGCTGAAATTGTAAAAATTAGCATGTGATAACAACTGAGATGTATTGAGAGCTTTCTGCCAGAAATAGATATCAGTCAGAATACTAATTTCCCTATAAATTATAGGGGTCCTAACACACGCCGCACACACCTTATTATGTGTATTCACAGTGCATGCCAATATTACACATGCATCACTCAATCAGCACTGCGTAATGCTAAATTTAGCGCGTGCACCCGCATGCCAATATTTTTCCGTGCATCGCCAAATTTTAGCGCGTGCACCCACACACCAACAATTTTCCACATGGTGCAAAAATTTAGTGTGTGCTCCCACACACCAATATTTTTCCGCGTGGTGCTAAATTTTAGTGTGCATGCTCAAACGCCAATATTTTTCTGCGCAATACCAAATTTTATCATTCGCACCAGCACGCCAACATTTTTCTACGCAACACCAAATTTTAGCGCATGCACCCGCACACCAATATTTTTCTGCACAGTGCCAAATTTTAGCATGTGTACCCGCACACCAATAGTTTTCCACATATCACGAGCCTTTCATTTTGCATCATGCATTTTTAGTGCACCCGCATGCACACATTCATTTATATGCACATCAATTCCTCGTGAATTCTGTTTCAGAAATTGGGGCTTTTTCCAAAAAAATTCCCCATTTTTACCATAGACATTCTGTAACTATGAAATTTGTTCAATTTCACCCTGATAACACCAATTCAACCTATGAACGACAAATAGTTTTGGGTTGAAATTTTTGGAATGAATTTTTCCCACACTCAATTCACGAATTGAGAATTTTAATCAACAAATTTCACTCCATCTGTCATGGCTTCATTGTAACTTCAAATCCTGCCAATTCCAGGTCTAAATTTGCTAGAAAAAATATTAAATCAAGAATATCTCACCATATGGCCGAATTTCTCAGTTTCCCATGAATTTAACAACATAAATTAAGGATTTTTCCCAATTCCACGCAATTGTTGTTACTTTTTACCATGGATGCTCTGCAACTTGAATTTTTTCCACTTTGAAATCCATCCTCTACGAAATTTCTCTTCAATTCAACTTACTCGGCCCATCCAGGATCGGTGTTGAAAACTGAAGCTCTGATACCATATTGTAGCATCTCTGGCCACCTAGGTCGGGCCATGCTACTCTAGAAAATGATTCCATTCTATACTCAACATATTGTAACATACCCAACATCCAACTGAGTTATTCCACACAATTTTTTCGAACTGCATGAATTTAAACATATACACACGTAACTCTTGCATAACTTTATATATAAAATGTAAATAGAAAAATACATTCTGTAAGTGCACAGATTCATACTGAAATAATGATAAACATATATATGCAGCATATACAGGAAATACCCATAAATATAAAGGTAGTTATAAACCACACATAGGATAAACCCATAAAAATAAACAYGTAAATAATAATGCAACATGTAATTTATCACACAATTGACACTTATCTTGGTAATAATATCACCAACTACGTGCAGATCTTTCACAAACCTCCCAKCCTTAGACCACAATGTTCATCACTCTTTGCAGTGGGTCACCCCCGAGCTGGGACTAAAATCCACCTGGGTAAAGGGATTCCTAGCCAGGCTAATGGATCATAGACAACTTGAAAGACTCCGTCATAGGTGCCGAATCAAACTAAYAKCCTACAGTCCCTCATTCCCCACATGTTTGTCACACCCCAGGAAGTGTGCCTCTTCTCTTCTCAACAGTCCTTCGGCTGCCCCACTTCATTTTCGGGCTTCAGCAATAGGCCGGACAGGAAGTCTCAAAGCCCTATAGCTGCAGTTTAGCACCTTCGAAAATAAATTCCCAGCAATTCTCTCACCTTGAGAGATTGCTCACCGGCCTGAAAACCTGCCTCTTCAATATCCCACAGGCCTGACAACCCACTTCTTCAATCCAACTCCCAAGCTAACCAGCTACACCAACATGTATGGATATCGATACAGGTTTAGGTGATTTTATTATCGGGCCCTAAATAAAATCAGGTTCAGGTGATTTTATTTAGGGTCCTTCATCATGTTGTATTTTAGTCTAGGCCTTGCAGTTTTATTATTACTTTAGACAAGAAATTGTATAGGATACCCGAGGTAGTCCAACCTAGTTCCATTTCCTTGACCCCTTACAAGCAATGTAGGAAGATCATCTCTCAGACCAGGAATTTTATCTTCTTCTTGATTCTCTCTCAGAGTGAGTGAAAGATTTCAACCACATCCATGGCATCCATGGTCGACCTCTCCACACAACAAAAGAATGTGGATAAGGTCATGGAATAATATAAAGACATCTTCTCCTCACCTATTGGGGTACCTCTGCACTATCAATTCAAGCATTCCATCGATCTAACCCCTGGTGCATCGCTACCTAATGGTCCAGTCTATCATCACTCTATGTTAGAAATTGAGGAGATCAAGTGTCATATCCAATACCTACCCAAAAAGAGGCATATGTGACCCAAATCATCACCTTGTGGAAGCCCAATCATGCTTGTGCAGAAAAAAGACAAGACCTAGAAACTTTGCATTGATTATCGGGCCCTAAATAAAATCACAGTCAGGAACCGGTACCTAATTCCCTAAATTGACGATATCCTTGATTAGCTCAAGGGGAAAAAATACTTCAGTAAGATTGATCTGAATTCTGGCTACCATTAGGTCCCAATAGAGAAGACAAATGTATGGAAGACTACCTTCAAGTCAAAATAAGGTCTTTTTTAATGGCTGGTCATGCCCTTTGGTTTGACAAATGCCCCAACAAATTTCAATAGGATGATGGAAGATATCTTGTGGCCTTTCACCAATTATTTTGTAGTGGTGTATCTGGATGACATCCTCATCTACAGAAATACATGGGCAGAACACTTGCAGCATATTCAGTAGGTTATGCACACTGTACGTCAACACAAGATATATGCCAACTTGGAAAAATGATCCTTTGGCATGGATAAATTTGGGTACCTAGGCTACTTTGTTGATGAGAATGGCGTGCATGTGGATACAGCCAAGATCCAGTTCATTCGTTATTGTCCAACCCCAACCATTCTTACTAAGCTTTAGAGATTCTTAGGTTTTGCCAATTTCTATCATAGGTTCATGTTGGGATTCTCCCATATTGCATGGGACCTCATCCAAGTAACCATGGGTGGTGGTAAGGAAAATTTTGTGTGGGGCCTATCCCAACAAAATGTGTTCGACTATTTGAAACAACGCTTATGCTCATCCCTATTTCTTTCATTAATGGACCTACAATAGCCCTTTGAGATCGAAATAGATGCTTCAGACTATGTTGTGGGAGAAGCTATCATTCAACACGACCACCCAAGTGCTAAAAAACCAAGGTGATAAATTTATCATCCAATGGGAGGAAGGGTGGATGGGGCTTCGTGTTTGTACTCCTGAAGTTATCCATTGCTTGAATGGTAGGCTATCTTGAAAGTGTAATGGATTAGATCTTGTCGCTATGCTGGCCATTAATCCTTGATCAAAAGAGGCTGAGGGATTAATTTTAATAGATTCTAATGTTGGTAACCCCCCAATAAAAGTATGAAATGAGTATTGTTTTTTATGCTTTAGGGAAAAATATAGAAAGGATAATCCTTCCAAATATAGGTTTATTAACGAAATGCTAGATTTCAAGCATATGATAGAAATATCAAGCTCAAATATCAAATTTTTAGTGTTACATTCAGAGAAGGGTACAAGGAGACCCAAGAGGCTTAAATGTGTTGAAAATATAGAAGTAATTGTAAGCATAAATTTAGAAGGAAAAACCAGGTGGAATGATATTGTGTTTATGGGGGATAGAGGGTTGGTGAGTCGATTTCTCAGAAGACAAATGATAAAATAGGTATTGAAGGACTAGACCAATATCAATTTTGAACCCATTGTGGGGGACTCCCCTTGAACCTTGATTATGGTCAAAATTTTGTTAGTATGGGTGTTCAACACTATAGAATATGTAGAGAAACTTTACACCAACACTGGAAATGGGTGGCTCGACCACTATTCTTAGAGAAATTGAGTATAGAGTTTATTACTTAGTCAAATGATGTGGACATTATCTTGGTGTGGGTTAGCATTTTAGAGGCTCCCCTTAGTACTTTGACCTGGAGAGGTTTTTGAGGAAATAAAAATGCACTAAGAATATTGTACAAAGTTGACTTATCCTTTAGAGATACAGGTGATTATGGACTAGCTTACATACTTATGGGGTTGGAAGTAAGTAAAGGCTTGGTAGAGACTTTGGGTATTCGAATATGTGTGGATATTTTTCACTTAAACCTTGACTATGAAGGAATACCTTTTAGATGTGGGTATCGTCATAGCTACGGGTACTTGGAATAAAGTTTAAATATATGAGTTATAGGAATATTTGGGCACCAAAAAAACATCTAAGAGAAGAATAAATAGCCAGTTAGGATTCCTTCCAATTTTTTAGTAGAAAGGAGGATGTGGGGGTTCAAATGACTATGAATTATCATCAAGTTAGGAATCTGGAAGAAAATCACTAGTTGATATATATAGGTTAACACAAGAAGAGAAATCCTAATCTGGGTAAGACAACTAAGTCTCAATCTCTCAAAAATTCCTCAGAAAATCTAGTTTTTGGGACTTGGGGAAAAGAGGATGAATTCAAAAATTTGGAATTCTTTAGTGATTTTGTTCCAAGTATTTTTGGAATAAAAAAACCTAACCCCCCTACTCTAATATGTATTCATACTATTGAAGAAATTGTTGAAGATAGTTAATCTCTTGAAGGATCCTATACAAACCCTA
>SNQJ01S0083592.1:0-10027 GCA_010110895.2 Picea sitchensis | reverse complement strand
TCCAATATGGGTCCTTCGATGCATAATTTTATGAGCCCAAAGAAGGAAATATCGGTGGTCTTTTCATTCTTAGAGAGTTTGAAAAGATATTAAAGATGACTCCAAGGGTGTTCTTTTTCGTAATTTTAGTCCCCCAATCCCCAAAAAGTGTAAAACAATAGAAGGGAGAACTCTCTAGTCATGATTGAACATAGTATACCTTTTTCGTAATTAGTACATCCAGTGATAAAAAGGGTTAAAATTATATCGATTAGACACCCTTTCAAACTGTTTAACGAGTGTGAAAGGAACCAAGCTCACTCAACAATATTTTCATGTTTAGGGACTCTGAAAAGAGCTTAAATGGGAATCCAAAGAGTTCTTTTTTCATATAGTTTTTACGAGCCCGAAAAAGTAATAAAAATATGCTTGGTTGTACTCCAAAGAGTTCCTTTTTCATATAGTTTTTACGAGCGCGAAAAAGTGATAAAAATATGCTTAGTTGTCTGCTTCATTTTTTAATGAGCTTGACACAGAAAGTGAACTCTTCTTAGGGTAGGTTTCATTTTTACACAATCTTGAAATAGAGAAAAGATATGTTTGGGGTAGGTTTCATTTTTACACAAGCTTGAAACAGAGAAAAAACATTCTTGGGACAGGTTTCATTTTTATGCAAGCTTGAAACTAGAAAATAAACTATGCTCGTGGTTGGCTACATTTTTGAATGAGCTTGAAACATAGAATAAAATTGTGCTCAAGTGATACCCATTAATGGGTTTTCTTCCCAACATGATGTCCATAGGTTGTTTCTTCCCCCCAACATGATTGGTAGAGGTGAGTGGTTTAACTCCATCATTATTTCCAGATGTTAGAGACATGACCCCTGTTGTGCTACTTATATGTTTAGTATAATGCACTCATTAGTTATCAATCCGGGATTCATAATCAACAGAGTTACAAGACACTAGCAAGAAAGGTAATTCTAATGTCATAAGTATAGAACTATTCTAGATTATGTATGCTGGAAACAAAGAAAACTAACAAACTGAAACACACTTTAGTTGTCTTTCACATAGAGGCTATCTACTCAATTATGGCACATGCAAGTATGAGATATTGGAGTTCTTTTGACATATCAACTCTTTTATCTGACCTAGAAAACTAACTATGTAATCACACTTCTGAAAGGGAAATCACACATCAATCATCAAGACATAGCATGGGTAGTTCAATAGTCAATATACTTAGTATGTTGTGGTTCACAATGTGTTGTTGCGAACTTGACTAGTTCTCTTTCAAATATGTCTGACTACTGCTGCCAACATTCATGTCCATGAAACAAAATCAAATTCATGAAAATAGAAACAAATCATATGCAAAACAGAGTGAGTAAGGATCTCTGAGCAATCATATAATCGAAATCCTAGTCTAAACTATACTGCTATCATCTAAAAGAATTAAAGCTTAAGCTAATATAACATTTACACTATTGAAATCAAATGCTAATACTAATCTATGAAGAAGCTGACCTTTGTTGGGAGGTGGGCCCTTGCCACTTCAACAGGTCAGGGACTGCAGTCTACAGTAAGCTTGCTTTCAACCCACACATTACTCTTACTCAAACTTCAAAACATAGAATCAAACTATGCTAAAAACGCAACTCACATTCAATCATAGATGATCAAGACATGGAGATAAATGACGTCCTTCTATTAATCTTCACCCATAATATGTTCTACAATATGTAACGTCGCTTCACATGTTGTGTTATGCTAACTCTCCACTACCTCCACCATCCTTTCCATGACTGTTTAAACAGTCTTAGTCGTGAAACACAAGGAGGTGAAATCTTTTGCAAATTAGTCAATTGTCAAATTTAATTATTCAGTTACATATTTTAAGCTTCATCCTCATGAAACGAAGTGCATGAGGATGAGGCAATAACAAACTATCCTAACATAGCCTTGCTAAAACATTTATGATTCAATAAACATCCAAAAATTGTCTTGGGCATGATTTGGAGCTAAAATTGGTACATCTGGCTTCCTGTATTGGTACCGGATCGTGACAAGTAGATGGTACCGATTCCGAGCAATGCAGAAATGGTTGGTACCATATCACAATAGTCTACAGCTGTTGGCACTGGATTGCGACAGGTGAGATTTGGTACTAGACCTGAATAGAAGGTGCGCTTGGTACCAGATTCAGACAGTGGCAATCTGGTGCATAAGTACCGGATAACTGAGTTGGTGCAGAAAGGCTGGACTTATCTAAAGGTCAAAGGTTACACATGGAAAATTGAAGCATTAGTACATGAAACATTTAATCTCCTATCTCAATAAACCACAAAAATGCATGAGTTAATTATACTTTACCTTACGACCTTATCAATGGCTAATGGTAGTGTTCTTTGTCATTTATCCAAGCTTAGGTAAGCCAAAAAGGTATAGATGAGTAGTATAATATGGTAGTGGGGATGTCAATTTAGAGGCTCAACATTCCCCCATGCCAAAACCATTGCATGTCCTCATGCAACTGAAAACAAACCCAAAATTTTGCAAAACATGAGACTGCATTCTTTACTTTTTTGGATCAATGATGTTGATGGTTGAGGCTTCTTCTTTCAGCTCCCTTTTTATGACCCTAATGTATTGTAGGATTTGTAGTACCTTCTTGACCTTATTAGAAGTATCTTCATGGTCATCCTAAAGTTCCTCGTTGGTTGCTTTCAATTTCTCATTTTCCTTTTTGATATACCTGTCCAATAGTTGGTATTCCTTCACTTCTTGTTTGAGTTCCTGGTTTTGTTTTTGCAGTTCCCCAATCTTTTTCTTCATCTGTTATTTTGTTAAGGTCCTTATTGACTCCATTGTTACTAGTGGGATGTATTCTCTTTCCTCCACTTCCTCCCTCATCCCACATAAAGTAATAGTGACTTGTTTCTCAGTCAAACTAGGGATGTCATCCTAGATTGATAAGTCTTCAGAAGGGGAGGTGAGAACGATTGGATCTTCCTGTGTATGAGGACTGACAACTGATTTTCCTTTCTTTGCCATGCTCCTTGTGGTTCTTTTACAAGGAGTTACTAGATCAGGGGTGCTCACAGGCTTCCTTTTCTTCTTTTCTATTTGTGGAATGGTTACAGGGGATTGTTCTATAGACTATTCACTTTTATTTTCTAAGTTATTCTTCCCTTTCCTTACAGTTTTTGTTTTATGACCCTTCTCCTCAAGTGCTACTGTTGAAGTCTCCTCTACTAATTTGGTTTTACCTTTTGATTCTTGACTTTTAAAATTCTTATTGACTGTGGAAGAGGGCCCTGCTTGTTTACTATCTTTTTCGTGTTGACTCATTGTTCTGGATGATGATGGAGTTGCCTTATCTTTCTTTCCCTTTTTCTTTTGAGGTTCCTTATTTTTCTTTGGAGCACGCTGGGCTTCCTCCACAGGTTTGTTTTCTGTGGGAAGGTTTTGAGTGATAAGGATTTTCCAACTAATCCTTTGCTTCCTGATTTCATGTAAAACTAACATCTTAATAAGACCTTGATGGTAAATGCTAGTCTTCTCAGTTTTGGATAGGGATTTGACACCTCTTACCATTTTGTTCAAACTCATCCATAAAAAATAYGGGAAATCAATTTYAGGGCCTCCTTCAAAGTGTAATAKAAGCCTAAGATGATATATGAAGGTCACAACATACCTTCCCTCACAAGTGAGGAATCGTTGAAGACTAGCAAGCATTGGATGATACTCTTCCTTGATATAGTTCCTAGGGATCCCCTTTTTCCAATCAGGGTGTTGATGGTCTTCTTTAAAAAATCGTTGGCACATTTCCTTGTTGATTTCTACTCCTTTGAAATACTTGGCTCCTCTGTTAGGTAATCCCGTGACCTCCCTTAAGGTTTCTTCATTGATTGTTAGTTGCAGATTGCCTATATGCGCAATCTCTCCATCGCAACCATGAATAAATGCATGAGATGTCTTCTCGTGCCAACCTGTGAATTTCTCCAAAAATGGATTGCATCCCGATCTAGCATACTTCTCTTGACACAATTGGAACTCCTCGGTCTCTCTATAAATTTGGAAGACCGGTTCATGTCTACTTACGACCATTGTTATAAATTGTGAGAAAAGAATCGGGTTATAGCGCAAGGATTTAGTCAGCTGATGAGGGTAAGGGTTTGGTACTGGAGATTGCAGAGAGGAGTAGGCTCAGAACTGGAGAAAGGTAATGACAAGGGAAATATGGTGATGGTGTCGATAATGCGAATGGTAAGTTTAAGTAAGGATGCCACAAGGAAAATTTAAGACTAGATGAGGCTTATCTGGATAGCTTCGCCACCTAGATAAGCCATTTCATTTCTACCTGTTAGTGTAATGATGAGGACAAGATGTTGGGTGTCAAAGCAATTGGGATAGGTGATTGGACTTCCGAGTGGTGAATTTGATGTTGGATCATGGCTCATGACACACGATAAGTTTGTTATTTTCTTAAGGATGAAATACATTTGTGGCCTAACATTACTAGACATGCTTCATATTCATTCTTTGATGTGATTTTTCCCTCAACCATTTTCGAGCACTTATGAGAGGATTGATTAATTTTAGGCATATGGGTATGAGGGATAGCTGCATGGTTTTAATACTAAGGTCATAAGATCTACTATATATTTTCATACCTATTGTAGTTTTATGAGGGGCAGAGGAAAATAAATACCATGTTACCTTTGCTTTTACCTTTGTATGATCAATACCCATAGAATATGCGACTGCTTGTAGATTGTCAGAATTGATCTTTTTAGGTTGGAGTTTTCAGGAAGCTTGGTACTGCTTGTACTTCTTTATTCTATGCTTATCTTCTTTTGTGTTTGGTTCTGCATGGCTGTAGTGTGATCATGCTGGTTTCTGAAGGTGAGATGTGAGTCTGAAAAAGAGTTCTGAAGGAGCTCTTTGACCTTCCCCTATGCCAAGGATGTTGCATATCCTTATGCAAGAAGATTCAACACTCTGTATCATAATGGAGAAAAGAAACCAAATCAAATTCCAGAAGTACATTTATCACCTAGCATATGATCGCATGCCTAAAAATTGAAATTGCCTTTCTTTTGATGACTTATTGACAAAGGTAGCTTTCAGCAGTGAAAACATGGAGGTTTTTATATGTTTGCCAGAAGAACAGATCCAACCTAAATTGCTTCAGATATTTACTAGCATTAGATGTTATAGATAAATTTCACAATATAAGTAGATTAGACTCCCTAGTTAGGGCTCCACTCTTAAGAAGTTTCCTTCTTAGGTAATGTAGGATTTAGATGCCAAACTGGTAAAGTTGACTTAGGGTAATTCTCAAATGGACATTTTCTTGTAGTAATTATGTTGCTTGTTAATCTAGAGTTTGTATCTCATAAATGGAAATAGTGACTTTTTCTTATAGTGTTCATTTTTTAGATGACAAAAGTGAATTTTTCAATCAGACAAGTATAGATGAGACATTTCTCAACCAGAACCCACTGCCAACAAGCATGTTCAATACTTCGGTGGGGTAGTTGTGATAATTATTGAGAGATCCCTTCCCCAGGTAGAATGCCCCATTGCCAAAAGCTTCTTCAGTACCCTGATGGGTTTGCCTAGTCATACCATAGACCAATACTCATTGCTAGCAGACCTGTTCAGTATCCCAGCGGGTTAGTCTTTTAAACCCTTTTTCCATCAGAGGCTTCTTGTCCATAGTCACCTATTTTGGTTTTTATTAAAGAGTGCTTTGCATGGTGACAAGGGAGGCTCATCTAAAAACCTTTTTATAGGCTAGGATGGTATTGGGTTGGAAGGTATATTCTCTTCTTTGAATGTCTTTAAAAAAAAAAATTGAAGGAAAAATAAAAATGTTATGCGCATTATTTATTTAGAGTGATCCAGATGGATAATTTTGTCTGAGTTTGTCCATAAGAGAATGACCTAAAGTTTCCTTAGGGTACTGATACATCCTCTTCCATAAAAATTTTCCTAGTGTTCCCATGATAGAGAGTGTTCATATACTCATATGTTACTCTTTAGTAAAGATAATCCAATGAATACTATTGAATTCTAGTTAGGGTGAGATAGTTACTTGTAGGCTAATATATTTTTTGTCCCTTTAATCATGCTGCAATACTGGATAAAGGTAACTTCTAGTCTTTGAAGAAGATTATGGTTCTTTGAACAATCATAGGTAAATATTGTGTCTTTTTTTTCAAGCAACAGAACCAAAAGAAATTAAAATACTCCCTTCTAGCTAGCAACAAAACCAAAAGAAATTAAAGATACTTCCCTTTAGTCGACAACATAACCAAAAGAAATTATTGCTTCACAAGGGCTACCATTTGATGCTTCATTCGGCTTCTTGGTTCCATCTTAAGTGGTTGTTGCATGGCTTCATACTTGATATTAATTGACATAAGATTTTGAAATATGCATAGCATTCCTTGTCAATTAGGTAATGTGTCCTGATAGTACTGTATAAGGACAAACTTCTAGTACCGGACCAGCACAGGACTACTGGTACCGGACCAGAACGAGATTTCTTGTACCGAAGTAGTATTGCTGGTACTGGATTAGAACAGAGTATTGTTTATGCCTACAAACTAATGTTTAGCAAGTTCGTGAAGGATCAAATAAATTATAGAAATCTACTTACAAAAAAAATTGCGAAAGTAAAACAAAAGGAGGTAAGAATCCCTTATTACCTTCAGCTTATTAACAAAACTCAATCCACACCTATGTACAAAAGTTTCTAATAAACCAATCAATCAATGTGGATTAGTAGGAAGGTCTCCTTCCTTACTGATCACTTGCATATCTGGATTCTGTAGTATACGAGTTAGAAATTCCTCTTTTGACAGGGGTTTGTTATAAATTCTCAACCGGTGACCATTCACAAGTAGTGGTGTATGTTGTTCGTCAATTGTCTTTATCCTGATTGAACCATTATCATAGACAGTGTCAATTTCATAAGGTCCCATCCAACGAGTAGTTAACTTACCTTTGAAGTTCTTGAATCTGTTGTCATACAACAGGGCCCAATCTCCTTGTTGAAATTTTTTCTTTTTGAGATACTTGCCATGCCATTTTGTTCTCTGCTATTGAATGAGGGTGGTTCTTTGAAGTGCTTCCTACCTGATTTCATCCAAATCATTAAGCTACAAGATTCTTTGTTGTTGGGATTCATCCAAGTTCATGTCAACTTGTACTGTCGTCTTGAAGGTTTTGATATGGAATTCTATGGGAAGAAGCACTTGTTTCCCATACACCAACTCGTAGGGTGTATGTCCTGTTGTATTCCTCCAGGTGATTCTATAAGCCCATAAGGATTCTAGTAATCTGTCATCCCAATCCTTGTGGTGTAGCTGTACTATTTTGGTAAGAATGGACTCAATAACTTTGTTGGTAGATTCTACTTGTCAATTTGCCTGTGGATGGTAGGGTGTAGATTTCCTGTGTTTGATTTGGTATTGTTCTATAAAAGCTTTGAATAGATGAGAGGTAAATTGAGTTCCCTGATCAGTCACAATTTCTTTAGGTACACCAAATCTAGTAAAGATGTCATTAAAAAGGAAATCTACCACTGATTGTTCACTTGCAACTGGTAAAGATTTTGCTTCAACCCACTTAGTCACATAGTCAATGCATACAAGTATATACTTTTTTTTTTAGATGCAGGGTTAATGGGCCCTACAAAATCTAATGCCCATTTCTCAAAAGGCTCAATAACTACTTGGGCTTGAAGTGGCATTTGGTCTCATGCAGCAAGCTTACCCATTTGTTGGCATTCATCACAATTGGATACATAGGTTTTAGCATCTATGAAAATATGAGGCCAGTAGTAACCAGATTGTAGAAATTTGTAAGTGGTCCTCTTGTCTATGAAGTGTCCTCCACAAGGACCATCATGGAAGGCTTGCAGAATATCATGAATTTCATCTTCCCTTACACATCTCCTAATTACCAAATATGGTCATGTTGTGTAGAGGCAATCATCGTGCCACATGTAGTTTGCACTTAGCTGAATTACTTTCTGTTTTTCTCTAGGAGACAATGTCTAAGCCATATTCCCTATCACAAGATAGTTATCTACATCTGCATACCAAGGAGTGAATGTAGAAATAACAAACAAATTTTCATCAGGAAAGTTATCTTCTACTGGTGTGTTATCTCCCAGATGAATCATTCTAGATAAGAAATCAACCACAAGATTATCCTTACTAGGTCTATCAATAATGTTGATATTGAACTCTTGTAATAATAACAACCATCTTGTAACTCTAGGATTTGTTACAGGTTTGTTCATTAATAATTTGATGGCTGAATGATCAGTGTGTACAAAAGCTTAATATCTTGTAATATAGTGTCTAAAATTATTGATAGCATGGACCACAACTAACAATTCTTTTTCTGTGACCATATAATTAACTTCAGCTGGAGATAGATTTTTATTGACAAAGTAAATAGCATAGGGCATTTGATTTTCCCTTTGTCCAAGAACTACCCCAAGGGTTGTGTTTGAGGCATTGGTACATATATGAAAATGAAGGGACCAATTTGTAGTTGACAATTTCTATTTTAGAATCTCAAAATATATTTGGCATTCATCATCCCACTTAAATTCGGCTTCTTTAGATAATAACTTGAATAAAGGGGTAGCTAGGCTTGTAAAATTCGGAATGAATCTTCTATAGTAGCCAACATGCCCTAAAAAGATGCAAACTTCCTTTTGTGAGGAAGGTATTCTGATTTGTGTGATAATATAAATCTTTGCCAGACCAACTCTCATTCTAGAACCGGAGATGTGATGTCCCAAAACAATACCTTAAGTGAGCATCATTTTTTACTTTTCATTACTTAAGGAAAGATTAGTTTCCTTACACCTAATCAAGACTTTTTCTAGACTGGTCAAAGCTTCCTAGAAGTCTTTTCCATGGACTGTAAAGTCATCAATGTAGACTTCCATGCAATCATTGGTCAAGTAAGAGAAAATGGCTAGGACAACCCTTTGAAAAGTGGCTGGGGCATTGCAAATTCCAAAAGGAAGCACCCTATAAGCATAGGTTCCCTATGGGTAGGTGAAAGTGGTCTTCTCCTAGTCTTCGGGTGCTATTTGTATTTGTTTATAACCACTAAACCCATCCAGGAACAAAAAACACTTCTTTCCAGACAAGGTATCCAACACCTGATCAATAAATGGTAAGGGGAAATAATCCCTATGGGTGGCTTTGTTCAACTCCAGGAAGTCTACACATATTCTCCACTTACCATTTTTCTTTGGAACTATGTCAAGTGGAGACACCCATTGACTATCTGAAATGGGGTATATGAGATTGGCTTGATGGAGTTTTTGCAACTCCTCTTTTACAGTATCTTTAAGGGTTGTATTCATCCTTCGCTGAGGCTGTCTAACTGGTTTGATTTGGTCATTAGTGTAGATATGATGTGTGCATGTTCCAGGGTGAATGCCTTTCATGTTTGCATAATCCCATGCAAAGGAATCAAATTGTCTTTGGAGCATTTCAATTACTTGTGTCTTTTGTTCTGGTTCCAAACTAGAGTTGATATTCAAAGGTTTTCCTGGGCTAATATCAACAAGTTCAGTAGTTTCTTCCTTCTCTGATGAAGTTGGTGATAAATTATATAATTGAGTGATATCAAGGTGCCAAGTTTGTTGAAATTCGGAACTGAAAATGTGTGACAATTTTGCAAAAGACCTCGGGTATTCAACGTAATTTGTATCAGCGAAAAATAAAATTAAGACTTGTTCATCCAATTGTTCTTGCATTCCTCTTACGTGTTCAAGTGTTAATAGGGGTCTAGTGCAATCTTCCTCTCCATAAGGGTTTTCTAACCAAATAGGTATTTCCTATGTCGGTTGAGCAGGAGGGAAGAGAACAAGTTTTTGGCTATGTGTGCCATTGGATATAGTCATCTCACCAGACCGACATCTAATAAAGGCATCTGCTGTGGCTAGCCAAGGGTGGCCAAGAACCACAGGGTGTCCTGGTTTGGAGGATGATTTAGAATAG